>CAUYPK010030917.1:0-41222 GCA_963574355.1 Loris lydekkerianus
GTTTGTTTGTAGTTGTTGTTTGTGATTTGTTTTGAGGTTTTATATATATAGATATAGAGAGAGAGAGAGAGAGAGAGTGAGTGAGAGAGAGAGAGAGAGAGAGAGAGAGAGAGAGAGAGAGAGAGAGAGAGAGAGAGGAGAGAGAGAGGAGAGAGAGAGAGAGAGAGAGAGAGAGAGAGAGAGAGAGAGAATATCAACAGATGGGGTGAGAAGACTAAGCCATGCACCACTGTCCATGCTAAAGGTCTGTTTAAAAGACAGAAGATGCAAATTTGAAAGGATATTTCTGTTAAAAATTAGAGGGATGCTTCACTTTCTAAGCAAAAAAATATAGGGGGCAGTGCCTGTGGCTCAGTGGGTAAGGCACCGGCCCCATATACAGAAGGTGGCGGGTTCAAACCCAGCCCCGGCCAAACTGCAACAAAAAAATAGCTGGGCATTGTGATAGGCGCCTATAGTCCCAGCTACTCGGGAGGCTGAGGCAACAGAATCGCCAAAGCCCAGGAGTTGGAGGTTGCTGTGAGCTGTGTGACGCCACAGCACTCTACCGAGGGCGATAAAGTGAGACTCTGTCTCTACAATAAATAAATAAATAAATAAACAAACAAATAAATAAAATGAGTTTAAAAAAAAGAAAAGAAATACAAGTGGCAATCTTATGTTCATACTGTCATCTGAAATACAAATGAATGAAAGGACTAATGCAAAAATGTTTTAAAGCTTAAACTGTCCAAAAAGTCTAATAAAAAATGGATTAAGAATCTCTGAATGAAAAATAAATTTCTGTATCTATAAAAATGTCTATTTGGTGAGTGATTAAAAGAACATACATAGGCTGGGCATGGTAGCTCACCCCTATAATCCTAGGGTGGCTCACACCTGTACTCTGGGAGGCTAAGGTAGGTAGATTGCTTGAGCTCAGAAGTTGGAGACCAGCCTGAGTAAAAGAGAGACCCCGTGTTTAATAACAGTAGAAACATTAGCTGGGGGTTGTTGTGGGTGCCTTTAGTCTCAGCTACTCAGGAGGCAGAGGCAGGAGGATCACTTGACACCAGGAATATGAGGTTGCTGTGAGCTATGACACCACCGCACTCTACCCAGGGCATCAGAGTGGGACTCTGCTAAAAAAGGAAAGAAAGAAAAGAAAGAAGGAAAGGAGAAAAGGAGGAAAGGAAAGGAAGAAAAGAAAGAAAATGAGAGAAAAGGAAGGAAAGAAGGCAGGTAGGCAGGCAGGCACATAGAAAACACATAGCCACATGGCTTTGAACAATCAGGTAGGATTTTAGCTTGGAATCTCAGCTCTGTACCCACTGTCAGTCCTTAGGGAAGTTACTGAAACTCTAGACTCAGAGCTTAAATTTCTGTATCTTTACAAATGGGAATAGTGGGGGCTGGTGTGGTGGTGGGTGAGCACCTTAAGAGGCTGAGACAAGATGATTGTTTAAGACCAAGAGTTTGAGGTGACTAAACTGTGATGATGGCACGACACTCTACCCAAGGTGACAGGGGAACACTCTGTCTCTAACTAACTAAATAAATAAATGAGAATAGTGATTATACCTGCTCCTAGAATTTTTGTAAAGATTAAGATACATAGACATTTCTGTCATATATCAAGTGTTCTACAAATATTATTACTCTGCATAGATTAATTTATGTTATGTACTGAATACCAAAGCAAAAATCCTAAGAGAAAGACTTGCTGAAAAAGTCGCAAACTTGTTTTTAAAGGCATTTTATACCTGATAGTCTATATCATATTACATGATGCTTGCGTTCATTATAAACAACTTACTTATTTTTATTTCACTCGGCTTAATATCCAAATTGTTGGATGTTCAGAAAAAATCAATTTAATAATAAAAATCAACAATTTAAAAAAAGCTAAAATTTCATCACTTGAACAATTATTTATGTTTCATCTCCAAGGACAGCAGAATCTTTATACTGAAGATTTCTGCTTTTCCTTTTTTTCATAATTTCTGCTTTTTAATTCCTATAAGAAATAAATAGTGATAGGTGAGGGCAAAAAGCCCAGAACGATTGTTATTTGAAGAAGTTGCAACAATGTTTTACAATTTTCTTTAGATTTCTTCCCTTTCCATAACAATAAAAAATTACATATATGCATATATACACACATATATATACATATCTACACATATACATGTACATATCAGGTTCCGTGCCTCATGCCAGTAATCCTAACACTCTGGTAGTCTGAGCTGGGAGGATCCTGAGTTTGGGAGTTTGAGACCAGCTTGAGTAAGAGTGAGACCCATCCCTACTAAAAATAGAAAAATTAGCCAGGCAAGGTGGTAGATGGCTGTAGTCTCAGCTATTCAGGAGGCTGATGCAAGGGATCAAGGGATCAAGGGATCGCTTGAGCCCAGGAGTTTGAGGCTGCTCTGAGCTAGGGTGAGGCCATGGCTCTGCAGCTCAAGGGAGTAAGACTTTGTCTCAAAAAAAACCCATATCACATTAATATAACTTTGAGGAAGTCTGTAGGATAAGTTTGTTTAACATCAAATCTATTTTAATGGAAATCCCTCCAGTAAGAAATGAGGTCATGCCTCTTCCTTGCCTCTTGTAATGAACCATGTCATTACATTTATCTTTCTGGACACTTTCCTTCCTTCATATGTTTGTTGTTCCCAAGTCTTTAATTCTCAATTGATAATTAATTTAATTGATTATTCAAGTAAATAGATCACTGATTTTTATTTTTATTTTTCAAAGAAATGAAATTTATGTTAAAAAACAACAACAACAACAAAACAACAAAACCTATTTTGGGCAGTGCCTATGGCTCAAAGGAGTAGGGCTCCTGCCCCATATGCTGAAGGTGGCGGGTTCAAACCCAGCCCTGGCCAAAAACTGCAAAAAAGAAAAAAAAAAAAAAAGACCTATTTCAATACAACTTCACTTTTAACTTTACAGCAATTTTTTCCTATCCAGTTTCTTGAAAAGCAAATACCAAATTAATTTTATTCAAAACTCTCAAACATCTTCCACGTGTGTATCTCTCATGTCAGGCATGTTTTTCTACCATCTTTCCACTTCTTAGATTTGGGCAACAAAACAGGAACAATATTCCATTCCATCATCATCATGATGCTCCATTACCCAGAAAACATTTTTAGGAGGAAAGAAAATCCTCCTCTTTACGTAGACTAATAATAACTGATTGATCTCCGCATTTCTGTACTGTTCTAATCCACCACCACCACCCCCAAGAGACCGGGCTTCCTTAGTATACTCTGGCAGAGGCGAACTCCTGGCCTCAGCGGTGCTCCCTCCTCAAAGTCCTGAGTACCGGTGCAGCCACCACGCCCAGCCTAATTTCTCTAACTTTTCAAAATTACAGTTTAAAAGATTATGACCCCACTTAACTCCCTCATATTTCAAAAATAATCTGAGCAGAGCCATAATCTCAATAGCTCTTAAAAGGGTCTCATCTGTTCCAAGGCCTTGAGATATGATCCAATACATAGGATAAACCTACTATCAAGATCTTTAGTCTAGAACCAGAAGCAGAGTATTTTAACAATAGAAGCAAACTTGGAAAGCTAACCAGTCAGCATCTTCTTTAACGCATGGAAACTAAGAAAAAAAAAATACATACATAGTTTTTCTTAAAATTTTACAAAGGACATTCGAATGAATTGCCATAGGTCCTAATGAAAGGAATCTTGAAGACAAAGCTAGGTTTTTTTTGTTTTTTTTTTAATAACAGTTGGTCCTTTACAATTACCTTAATATTTTTCATCACAGTTTAAACCATTATGTCAAATGCAGCTATTTCCTTTCCTTGTTGAGGATGATTTTGTATTTTGAAACAGCACCTTTATACGCCATTCTCAGAATCTGTGAGCTCCAAAAAGTTACATTTCCCCACCATGGAGTTCCTACCCCTGGAAGGACCCCAAGGCCGGTGGGCAAAGGGCGTCGGGGACCCTCGTTCCCCACCCATTTTGATCCGGGGGAAGGGCGGCCGGGCAGGGACGGAGACCGCCGCGACCAGACAATGTCCTGCATTCACCGCGGCCTCCGCCAATCACAGGCCGGCGCCTCCCGGCCCCGCGCGGCGCCACCGGCCTCAGGTCCGGCCTGAGGAAAACCCGATTTCCCGGCGGCCATCTGCGGCCGTCCCGGGGCAGAGCGCACTGCGCTCCCACCGCGCCCGACCCGAGGAGGACTCTGGGCGGCGGCGCCGCGGCGACCCCTTGGGGCAGGGGTCGTGCACCGCGGCCAGGACGCGCCGCCCCCTCTGGCTAGAAGGCGGCGCTGTCCCTTTAAGACGATCCTCCTTCCAGGGCCCAGAGGAGCGTCCGCGGCCCCGCCGTGGGGGGCAGCGACATCCGGGCTACTGGGCAGGCGACGGCGACTGCCCTTTGGGCAGTTCCCAGTCCCCGCTGCACTCCGGGCCCGCCACGGCTGAAAAGCACCGCGGGGCACGAGGGACTCCTCAGAGGACATAAGTCCCCACCCTGAGATGGCTCTGCCGACGCCAGCCTCCGCCTTGCGGACGCCAGGGCCAGCACGCGGGTCACGAACGCTGAGCTCGCGGGGCCGCGACGCGCGCGCCCGCCTCGGCCCGCCCCACCCCTTGCGCGTGCCCTGGGGGCGGGGCTCCGGAGAGGCGGCCAATCGGCGCCGGACGGCTCGGGACCGCCCAGATGCCCTAGCGGGAGGCGGCGCAGGAGGGAGAACTTCGTGGGGGGCGCGGCGGCGGGAAGCAAGTGCAGAAAAGCGGGAGCGCTGAACAGCCGGGAAGCTAGGCAAGGAGCCGGGCAGCTCCGACTCCTAAGCTCTGTGGAAGTGAAAGGGGCTGGAGCAGCGGGGAGGAGCGCGGGCCTCGCGTGAGAACCGGCGCGAGCGGGCTGGAGAATGGGGGAGGCGCCGGGAGCAGGTGGTGCGCTGGAGGAGGGTGGGGGGTGGGGGTGCTGGCACGTCCTGCCGATGGGAAAACCGGGGATGATGTGGTGAGCTAAGAAGTGTACAGCCAGGCGTTGTCAGGGTTTATTTATGCAGGACAGAGAATTGGGAGAAGTTGTGCACTTACCGGTGGAGATACATTCTAACATTTTCCTCTGTTCAGTTTTAAAAATGATTACATATTCTTAATATCTGGTGAGGAAAGTTGGTCACTTAATAGTTTATCGTGAGGGTTGGGAGAAAGAGGAACAAAAGTTATTTAGAAGCAAAATTCATGTCTGTTATTCACTGTACCAAAAATGTGAGAAAGGATATATTTCTACAGTCTGATGAAGTGAGTTAATTTGTAAGGTATGGAGGGAGTTTATTGTCTGGGAAAGTCACTGCCAGGTAGATGATCATGAACAAGCCCCCAACTCTGAATCTCATTTTCCCTACCTGCAAAATTGAAGCAAAGAAATCCCCTACCTATGTCACGGCATGTTTGGGGATTCCATGTGTGTTATGCACTGTCCCGGGGAGCTATCCGGGCCGTGTTCTCTGTGCCTGCTGTGGACGGTCTCATCCACTCCCAGAGCTTCCAGAGCAGCTTGTCTTCAAGTCCAGGCATTTTTAACGTGGGTGCCACAGAAATCTCAAAGTCTATATGTTCTAAACAGAGCTCTGTACCTTTCCTCCAAACCTCCCGTGTTTCCCCAATTAGCAACGACATCCATACAACCTGGTCATCAGCCCTCAACCCCACACCATTAATCCCCAGGACCCGCTTTACGTCGGTACTGCTTGTCATCTGAATGTCGCTCGCACCACACTCTGCCCCTGTGCAGGGCACCAGCGTCTCCCACCCTGACCCCGCTTGACCTGCTCACGGCTCTCAGCCTCTGCCCCTCCCCCATCTCGACAGTGCAGCCAGTTCGATGCTTTATTTTAATGTTAATCTGGTCGAGCTGCTCCCGTTAGAAATCTTTTATGTGCTGCGTGTGCCATCAGTAAAGTCCTGTCTCCTTACGTTCGCTTGATAAGGCTTTCGGAATCCAGTTTCCGCTTTCATCTTGGGCTAGCTCTCTTACCTTGGGTCACTCCTCCCACCCTACCCCGCTTGCAGCCAACCTGAACCACTTTCAGTTCTCTTAACGTGCCGAGTCCTCTTAAGCTACTGCAGCACTCCCCGCCTCCTTGCCCGGTGAGGTGGCTCTGTTTTCCTTTCTGCACCTCCCTCCCCAAACCGAAGGTTAGGGGCGCCCCTCGCATCCCTACCTCTAAAAGGCACCATAGCCCTCCTGCCTGGGAGCACATCCACGCCCGAATTTCGGTGCGGGGACCTTGTTCCCAGTTCCCGAACCGGTCCTGACACTAGTGGTCAGAGCCTCACACCTTTTTAGAATACAGTGATTTGTGCACAAAATGGAACATAAGGAGTAATTGTTTGCTGATTGGCTCATTTTATTGCATACTGCTGTATTTTTCTGTTTTGAATTCCTCCTCTATAAGAAAAACGTGTTTTTTTAATATAGTAAATTTTTTAAATAATGTTTTTGTCGCAATCAACTACAAATCCCTTTTTAGCAAAAATAGTGTGTTATGGTTTGTGAAATGAAATTCTAGAACAGTGGTTCACTGTTCAATGCAAATGGGCAGAAATGTTCATTTTAAACTTTAAAACTGAGCTGAAATTAATGTTCCAATAATGATTGGAGGAAGGAGTGGAAGAAAAGGGTGTTCAGCAGAGAGTTCTAGTTCCTTGCTTCTTCTTACTAATTTTTGAGATTGCAATTATGAATAGGATAAAAAATTGCTCTGGCACTGGCTTAAAAAGAAATCCTGGTACTCTTATTATTTTTGTTTATATGATATGTCAGTATAATGAATTGAAATTCTCATTTTCCTTGTGCTCACACCCAGCTAGCAATGCTGACATATGTACCTTTACATCTGTAGTATTTCTAAACATGGTCCTGCTACACACTTCCCAATACAGTTAAACAAGAATTCTTTGTTGAGCGATGTAATATTTAGAGGGGAGGATAGGGGAATAAATCTTAACTACTGCAAATTGTTTCCCTTCAGCCTTACTCTGAAGGAGATCCTTGTTGCTTTTCTCATTACTGTACAACTAGTATGTTGACTTTGTTATACTTTGGTCGAAAAGAGCAGAATTTACTAAAAAATAAAAATAGAAAAGAAGGAGGAGAGTTTGTTCAATAATGTAAGAAAAAAAAAAAACACCAGGAAATATATAAGTAAAGCAATAATGCTGACCTAGAAAAAGATAAAGAAATTAACTTGTGTTCACTTTTTTGTGCTATAATTAACATAAGATCTTATATTGTCCTGTTTGTTTCATTAAAACACTATTTAAAGCAGAAGAAATATGTGTTATGGTTATTTACTGATCTACAGACAAATATCCTCCAAGTATGTACCCTTATCTGTTTACGGGACCTGCCAAATGACTATTATAAACAAATGATAAGAGAAAAATGAATACTAGAGAAATTTCTTTTTTATGTAGACTTGAATAATTTTGAGTTTAGAAAAGTTTTTAGACATCTGATTTGGCAAAAGTTCTACAAGTATACATTGTAGCCAACCACGTTTTTCACTTTAAAACCATTAAAATCTTATTTTCAAACTTGAGGGCACAGTAAAGGATTTTTAAAATATTTATAACAAAACTTTTTAAATAGCTAATTTTGAGAGTGTATCTACAATGGAAATAACGTTTTAGCCTTACTTAAGCATGCCAAACCTGATTAGGTGGCCACTTGAAAGACACACGTATTTAAGATGTGATTTAAGATTGCCATTGGCTGCATTTGTTGATTTTAGCAGAAAATTCAAGTTACTAGGCAATGAAAAAAAACTGTCAGTCTAGTAGAGAAATTCAGGGAGGGAAGGGTAGAGCAAAGGTGGAGGGCGGAACTAAAGGATTCAGGTCTACGGCAATCAGATTTCCACCTTCTGCAAGTTCTGTCAGAGACTTAATTTCCACATTTATAAATTGAGGAACTATAATATTTACCATGTCAACAATCTCACAGGGCTGATGTGAGAAGCAAATGAGGATAATGTGTGCCATAAACCATAAGACACTGGACGTGTAGTGTCCTGGACACTCTGTAGAGTTGTGGACACTCTGCTACACACTCTACTTTGGACTTGGACATATTTGGTTTTCATGGAAATCACAGTAACAACAACATAATATATGTTATATGTGATATAACTCAAGAAGTATGAAAAATTTAAGAAGGAAATAAATTACCTTGTCACAAGTCTAATTCCCTAAGGGGGAGTCATATGTACTTGCATTCGTCCATAGGTAATAGTTGATATTAGAGACAATTGCAGCATGCGCTATCAAAAAATCTGGTTGTAAGGTTACAAAGTCTGTACAGTCTAGCTTTTGATGTGCTCTAAGTGTGATACAATAGTGAGGTGATAATTGTGTATGTGTAGAAAACTAAGAAAAATAAGGCAAATATTTAATGTCATCTCTTATTCAATGTTCACTGTCAAAGGTAAAGACAGGAAGATATTATTCATTGACTATTTGCTATTACTGACTCGTGATAAATCTGAGGGATAAAGTAGCAACAAAAATAATACTTCTGTTATCCTTGGCATCTTCATCCACGTTTGAAATATTTGGAGCAGTTAATCAGCATCCTAACAGATTTGCCTGAGAATTTAATGCATTTAGAGTGCTATAGCGCACACTGTAAGGGTGCTAAAATAAATGGGGGGTGCATTCTTTAATCAAGGAAGCTAAAATTGAGTTCTAAAAAAAAAAAAAAAGAAAGAAAAGAAAACAGAAAACAAAATCTCAAAACTAAGCCCTAACACATTTTTGAATGAGCCTCCATTATTTGCAAGGGAAGGAGAGCTGGGTGAGCAGTTCCCCCAGCTGCTTGTCTTTGCAGCCTTCAACAAACCCTACAGGGGCCTGAGCACATCCCCCTCACCCTCTGCCATCCACCATGATGGTCTCATTCTTTGGGATCCCAAATTTGTCCATGTTCTAAAGTTGCTCATTAAAATACAGATCTCCCTAGGAGGACTGAACCAGGAGTGTTAAGCTTAAGGCCCAAATGGCCATTTACCTCCCCAGCAGAGATTGTTCCTATCCTGTTGGAATGAAGACAAGGAACAAAGGGGATAAGAGAAGGGATTGTGAACAGCAAAGGAGAGACGCAAAAAAGGATAAATGGCCAAATGAGGGGGGCCCAGAGATGCTTTGACAGTTTCATCCGAGCATAGTCTCTCTCCAGCTCTGTTTCTGCGCCCTTGTGGAGTAAGGCCATGGGGGTCCAATCGCTGTGTCAGGCTTCCAGGGTCTGTTTCCCTGGCCCTGTGCGTACTCCTTGCATGTCATGGACTTCAGCTGAATTCAGCCCAGCTGGGTGGTAAACGTGGGAACGAGGAGGAATAAGCAGTCTGAAGATCAAGCGCGGGCAGGCTTGAGTTCTCGGTGAGCTTCTGTGGCTCGCTCACACCTTCCATGGGCTTCAGTTTCACATCTGAGGCAGGCCGATGACACCCCTCTTTTGGTCTCTTAGCTCTTTTGTTCCAGCTTTCTCCCTTCCCTGGCTGACTCTCTCCTACCTCCCCTACTCTTTTCCCTGTCATTAAACCTCTACCACAAGTGATCGAAATTCTAGCAGCCATCCAGATGTGGACGCAACCCAAATTTCCACCAGTGGATGAAAGGATAAATAAAAGTCGGGTATACATACAATGGAATGTTAATTATTCAGCCTTAGAAAGGAATTAAATTCTGACACGTGCTAAGTTTCTGCACCAGTAGATCGTGCTGCCAGGAATTTTGCTTCTCTTTATTATTAATATATATTTTTTTGAGACAGAGTCTCATTTTGTCGCCCTCGCTGTGGTGTCATAGCTCACAGCAACCTCAAACTCTTGCCTCAGCCTCCTGAGTAGCCGGGACTACAGGTACCCAACACAAAACTAGGATACTTTTTAGAGACGGGCTCTCACTTTTGCTCAGGCTACTTTTGAACTCCTGAGCTCAAGCAATCCACCCATCTCGGCCTCTCAGAGTGCTGAGATTACAGGTGTTAGCCACCATGCCCGGCCATTAATATTCTTAAATTATCTCTTCTCCCCATTGGCTAGTTCATTTTAATACATACATGGGTTAGAATTAGGTTTGGTTTGGCTACAAGTAACAAAAAAAGAAAAATACTCAAATAACATTATCATAAACAAAATAGAAGTTTTATACCAATCTTGCACAAGTTCAGGGATCGATAGTGCTGATTTTCTGTGTATCTACTTCAAATCTTAAGGGTCAATCTCTTTCAGCTTTGCTTCCCCATCCTGAGGCTGTTCTACTGTCTTCCTAGTCTTAGATGGGGCCAGACTCAAATCCCAGGCTGCAGAGTAGAGAAAGAAATAAAAAAGGGGCAGAGGACACATACCAACTGTCTTTCTAGAAGGTTCCCCAGAAACTGAGAACCAATATTTTGTTCACATACTGTTAGGCCAACATAATCCTACCTAGCTGAAAAAGCAGTTGAGATATACAGTCTTTATTTTGGGGTGCCATGTGCCCAGCTAACAAATGTATTAGTAAGGAACAAGAGAAACACTGAGTATTGGGGGACAGGAAATGTTGAAGGCCATCCCTGCATTTAAAAAGAGATACAAATAGTACATAATAATTCAGATGAATCTAGATTTCAAATGTATTTCTCCCAAATCTTAATCTCTTTTTTTGGAAGGTCATGACATTTATACTCAGTACTTTTCAACAAAAAAACAAGTAACTAAATTTTTGGGTTTTATCCCTCTTATCAGTAGTATATGAACTAGCACTATGACCTTGTCTTAGGATGAAGCTCAGACACGAGTTGCAGGGGAATCAAGGAAAAGGTAATAAGTAGAGTAAAAGGCTCAGAAAGGATTTTATACTCTAACACTTTTCTTTGGAGACAGAATCTTACTCTGTTACCTGGGCTAGAGTGCGGAGGCATCATCACAGCTCACTGCAACTTCAAACTCCTGGGTTCAACCCATCCTCCTGTCTCAGCTTCCCAAGTAGCTGGGTCTACAGGCACGTGTCACCACACATACCTGGCTAATTTTTTGTATTTTAGTAGAGACAGAATCTCTGTCTTATTCAGGCAGGTTTTGAACTCCCGGCCTCAAGTGATGTTCCTGCCTCAGCCTCCCAGAGTACTAGGATCACAGGTGTGAGCCACCATGCTCAGCACTTTTAACACTTTTTTTTATGACCCCTCCATCTCACTGGCCGGATTTGCTTTTCACTGTCTTCCCCCTTGGCTTTCTGGGTTCTGTGCTTATCTTTGTGTTTTACCAGCACCTGTAGTTCTATCCCCTGCAGCTGGAGGGCTCTATTCCACCATCAGCCACTGCAGACACAAATTCATTATAGGATATCAGTTGCCGTTCTTCTCCAATCACCCAAGAAGTCCAGAGAACGATCTCCACACTAGGACAGAGGGCAGAAGGCCACCTGCTCAGTTCTCCGACGCCACCTGGGAGCCCACACTGCACGCTGTAAAACCTGTTCTAGTTTATGGCCAGTCTTCTCATCCTGGTCATCCTCAGCCACTAGCCCCCATGTCAAGCCCTTTTCTCTCCCATTCTCTTTCAGGCTTATTCCTGTACATCTCCATGCTCCTGCAGTGCCCATCTGATCATTTCTGCTCTCACAGTTTTTCCTCGCTCAAAATTCCTTCCATGGTGTCCTCAGAAATTCTGATTCTTCTCTTGGCTTTGTCCTGCTTGTATTCACCACACCCATCCCACTGTTCACCAACTTCCCTGCATCTCCCACCTCGTCAGGCCCAGCCCTCCGTCTCCCTTCCGTGGCGGAGACCCTTGCCCTTGCCTTAGCATCCCCTACTGCCCTGGAAGCTGCTTACATTCTTCCTGCAGACCCACAGAGCTCCCTGGCTTAGGAAAAGGGCTTCTCTGTCTTCTTTGCTCTATTCTCTTTTCTCCTTTTATCACCAAATAAGGAAACAAGGAAATACACAGAACCCCACATTGCTCTCATTGCTTCACCGTTGCTCCTAGATTAATTTTTGTCATCTGACAGTGCCACATCGTTATGAAACAAACACAATGACATGACCAATGAACTCCACATGATCTAATCCTTCAAATGACCTAGCTTGGTCAAAGCATTAGATTCCTTGACTATATCACCGCACCATTGCCACTATTCTTTCATCAAAATTCTATTTTGCTTCTATCACACTATACACCCTGGTTCTTTCCTTATCTTTTATGACCATTCTATTCAGTAATAAAACAACGGACTAATAGCAAATGTTTAATGAAGACTTATTTTGCATCAGGTTGAATAGAAGGTGCTTTATATGCATTATTTCACTTAACTTGCATAGTAACTGTGTGAAGTAGATGCAGTTATTATCTCCTCTTTACAGATAAGGAAACTAAGACGTGGAGCCTTACACAGGTTAAGTGATGTGCTCAAGTTAACAAATCCAGTAAGATTTAGCACTGGATTCAAACCCAGACATATTGAATTTCAAAGCAGTGATTTGGTTTGTTTGAGACAGGACCTTGCTCTGTTGCCCTGGCTAGAGTACAGTAGCTTCACCATAGCTCACTGCAACTTCCAATTCCTGGTTTCCAGCGATCCTCCTGTCTCACCCTCCCAGGACTGCAGGCCTACACCACCTCGGCTAACTAATCTTTTTTTTTTTTTTTTTTTAGAGACAGGGTCTTGCTCATGCTCAAGCTATTGAAGCAGTGATTTTTGCTAAAAGAGTGAACTGCTTCTACTTTGGAAATCTGCTGTTCCTCTTTTTCTGATATGGGACCTTAAATGTAGGACGTCCTCAGGATTTAGTTCTTGATTACCTGCTCCCTGTTTATGGATATTTATTTTCACAGGCAAGTATTTGACCTTCATGGAGTGAATTCTCTCCTTTACTTATCTTTTAAACTTTTGATTCTAGAAAATTTTAAACATACACAGAAGTATCGAAAGAATTGTATGGTGATGACTGCCTCTCCATAGGGACCATCTCCCAAGACCAGCAGTCATCAATTTATGGCCACTCTTGTTTCATCTGTACCCTGCCATCCCCCATCCCCACTGGATTATTTTTAAGCAAATCCCAGAAATCAAATCAGTTCATTTATAAATATTTCAATATATATCTTAAAAAGCGAGGACTCATTAAAGAACTCCTAATAGCCAGGTGTTGCCTAAAGTCCCAACTGTAGTCCCAGCTACCCAGGAGGCTGAGGCAGGAGGATCACCGGAGCTGAGGGGGTGTGAGACTCTAGTGTGCTATGACTGTGCCTGTGAACAGCCACTACACTCCAACCTGGGCAAAACTGTGAGACTTGTGTATAAGAAAAAAAAAAAAAAAAACTTTTAAAGCCTTACCCACAGAACATTAATGTGTCCCTAAATTAAAAAGAATCTCTTAATATCAGCAAATGCCCAGACAGATCAAGTTTCCTCAACTGTCTCATAATGTTTTTTGGAGATTTGATTTGTTCAGCTCAGTACCCAAACAAGGTCTATAAATCTCAATTGTTGTGACTCTTTAAGTTTCTTTAATTTTTTTTTTTTTTTTTTTACAGGTCTCATCCTGTTGCCCTAGGTACTGTGCCACGACGGCTTAGCTCTCAGCAACCTCAAGCTCTCGGCTCAAGCAGTACTCCTACCTCAGACTCTGGAGTAGTTGGGACTACAGGCGCCTGCCACAAGGTCCAGCTAGTTTTTCTATTTTTAGTAGAGATGGGGTCTCACTCTTGCTCAGGCTGGTCTTGGACTCCTGATCTCAAGCAGTCCACTGGGATTACAGGCATGAGCTACCATGCCCAGACTTTTTTAATCTTTAGATTCTTTCTCTTTTTCTTTTTTCGTGCAATTGATTTGGTGAGAATATCAGAATTTGGTGATAATATGTAGTATGTCATATCCTGCACTTTGGGTTATACTGATAGACTCCCTGTAGGGGCCAGCCTGGGCAAGAGCCAGATGCAGAATAAAAATAAAAATAAAAAAATCTACTAAAAATAAAAAAAATCAGTCGGACACCATTTGTGATGCACACCTGTAGTCCCAGCTATTTGGGAGGCTGAGACAGGGAGATGACTTGAAAGCAGGTGTCTGAGGTTGCTGGTGAGCTAGGCTGAGGCCAGGGCACTCTAGCCTGGGGCAACAGAGTGAGGCTGTATCTCAAAAAAAAAAAACAGATAAAAGATTCCCTGTGGTGTTGTGTAGCCCATTTGTTTCTCCCAGATTTCCAGTGAACTCTTAGATCTGGAGGCTTGATCTGATTCAAGTTCCTTTTTTGGCAAGATTTCATAGGTAATACCATGTGCTACCCTCAGAAACCTCATTTACTTGGCCTTCAGCTGACGCTTTCCTCTCCGGGGAACCGCTGCAGCGGTCCACTTGGATAGTGTGCTATCTCTGAGTCAGTGTGTGTAAAAGCAAGTTTATTCCCACCCACAGGTAGGCTTTCCCTCCGATGCCTTCCTCTCTGCTGTCCTTTTAAAACTTGGGTCTCAGAGGCATCGTGGGCTTGTTCTCAGCTCTGAGTGGGAAACCCCCCCAGTTCTCCCAATATAGTCTTTTATTAATAGCACTCACGCCATTTGATTCCCACACTCACTGCCCACAAGTATTACAGTAACCTCCCACTAGGCTCTTTCTCCTCTACTCCACCCCAGAAGCTGCCGCTGGAGTCACACACAGCACGGCGGGCATCGTTCTAGGTGCTTCCTTACCCACCGAACTTCAGTAGCTACACGTTACCCACAGAATAAAATGTAAGCTGCTAAGTCTGGAGCAACACAGCCCGGGGGCAGCCCATGTTTCCGGCCTACCACACAGTTCATATTGGTCTGCATCAGATGTTCTCCCTACAAGTGTGGAAATCAGCAGACATGGGCGCGTTCAGACCAATGTCACACTTGACCTCTGCTCTCAGTATTGTATATGGGAGAGTCAAGTGAACAATTACTCAAGTGCTGGAATAAGGCTGCGCTCTTCTTTGGGGATATGCTGGATTTGTCTCAGAAGACTCTATGAGAGGGGAAGGTGCCTGTTACTCTGGCAAGACACTGGCAGCTGCTTTCATAATAGGATGTTCACCCTTCTACCTGATTTCCTTTTTTTTTTTTTTTTTTTTTTGAGACAGAGTCTCATTTTATTGCCCTCAGTAGAGTGCTGTGGCGTCACAGCTCACAGCAACCTCCAACTCCTGGGTTTAGGCGATTCTCTTGCCTCAGCCTCCTGAATAGCTGGGACTACAGGCGCCCGCCACAATGCCTGGCTATTTTTTGTTGCACTTTGGCTGGGTCCGGGTTGGAACTCACCACCCTCAGTATACGAGCCGGCGCCATATAGGTACCCACTGAGCCACCGGTGCCACCCTCCCTGTCTGATTTCTAAAATGTGATTTGCCACAGGTTGGCAGTGCCCACCAGCCCAGCTCTGTCCTCCTGTCACCTGCTTTCTGTGCCTTCTAATCGGCCTGGTGTCTCACCCTGCTTCCCCTTCACTCCTTTCTGTCCCTAGATCCACCCCGTCCTGTATAGTTCATTGGTAGGCCCCCACCCCATAGGAATAGCAGTTGTCTCTGGGCTGTGGGAGAACTGCTCTGACTGTCCCAGCCTGGAGTCTCACCTGTTACTCCTACACTATTCATCCGCCACTTACCACACACTGTTATTTATTGTTAGCTTTATAAACATTTTTCAGAATTTGAAAGTAGCCAGGCATGGTGGCTCAGGCCTATAATCCTAGCACTCTGGGAGGGTGAGGCAAGATGATCACTTGAGGTCAGAGGTTAAAAATCAGCCCGAGCAAGATTGAAACCCCATCTCTACTAAAAGTAGAACTAGCCAGGTGTGGTGTTAGGCACCTGTAGTCCCAGCTACTCAAGAGGCTGAGGCAGGAGGATTGTTTGAGCTCAGGAGTTTGGGGTTGCTGTGAGGTAGGCTGACAACATGGCACGCTAGCCTGGACAACACAATGAGATTCTGCCTTAAAAAAAAAAAAATTGCGGAAGGTGCCTGTGGCTCAAGGAGTAGGGTGCCAGCCCCATATACCAGAGGTGGTGGGTTCAAAACCCAACCCTGGCCAAAAACTGCAAAAAAAAAAAAAAAAAAAAAAATTGGAAGTAATATGTGGAGATAGAAAATTTAAACCGTACAAAAGCGGATGCTCAGGAGAAAGGTATTCTCTTATCCACAATCCCACACCCCAGAGACAACTACTATTGCTAGTTCTAAGTGTATCATTCCAGACATAACCTACGAATTTAAAGACACACACATACACACATAAATACACATGTATGTACATACCCACAAATATATATGTGTACATGCATATATGTATATATTTTTAAATCCTTCCTTTCCTCCCACAATTATAAACATGTAATAAACATTCCTCTGCACTTAGACTTTTTTTTCATATAACACTATAGCTTGGAGCTTATAGCCCATCAGCACATAAATATCTACCTCATCCTTTCTAATACCTGTGTAATTTCTATTGCAAAGATAGACCATAATATATTTGATTAGTCATGTCATCATGGTTTACATCTCTCTGATTAAATGTACTGTTTTTGAGAGCAATGAAGAGAATACACGTACATTTAACTTAGTATATTCCCCCATGAATTCAGTATAGTACCTTCTGTATAGGAAAAGCTCAATAAAAAAATGATTGTCAAGTCTTATCAGTAAATAGTCAAGGAACAAGTAATTCTCCTTTATAATAATATTTAGGAAAAACATGAGAATCTTTATAGCATTAGCTAATCAACTGCACGTGTCTTTCTATGAAATTTTCTATGTTACAATGTACCTTTGGTATTATCTGCAGGTATTATATGTTTTATGAAGGTTTGTCCCTGAGGAATACTAAGTTTCAGCACCTCAGCTTATTAAAAGCAAGGGCCAGGCTGAGGGGGCCTGATGCCATAGCCAGTGCCTCCCAGGAAAGACATCAGGTCCAACTAGGTCCATGCTCAAAAACAAAAGCAAGGAATCTACAGAACAAGAAGACCCCGGCAAGGACAGATTACAGCAGTGCACGAGGAAGCCAGCCTCAGTTCCTCCCCAGGAGGTGAGACTTTCACCGTGGAGTGAGCACCAGGGGGACTAGTGTGAACTGAAAGGAAAGGAGGAGTTACAAAGTACTAGGACCTTGATTAGACAGTTCTAGTCTTGAAAAAGCAGGACGCTACCCTTATGTTCTGAGCAACATTATTCATAACGGCTGAAAGGTGCAAAATATCTAGTGTTCAGGGACAGATGAAGGATGAACACAGTGTGTCATATATATCCAATGGAATATTATTCACTTAATAAGGAAGGAAATTCTGACATGTGCTACAACATGGATGAACCTTCAAAGCATGCTAAGTGAAATAAACTAAGCACAAAGGGTCACGTATTATATGGTTCCAGTTATATTAGGTACCTAGAATGGTTAAATTAACAGAGATGGAAAATAGAATGAATGCTGGTTGCCAGGCGCTGGGAAGAGGGCAAATGGGAAGTTATTATTTAATGGGCAAGGAGTTTCTGTTTGGGATAGCGAAAAGGTTCTGGATACAGATAGAGGTAGCACATCCATGGTGAATGCATTTGCACACTTAAAAATGGTGAAAATGTATGTACATATATAATTTTTTTTTGCAGTTTTTGACCAGGGCTGGGTTTGAACCCACCACCTCTGGTATTTGGGGGTGGCGCCCTACTCCTTTGAACCACGGGTGCCACCCTATAATTTTTTTTTTTTTAAATACAGAGTCTCTCTGTTGCTGGGCTAGAGTGCAGTGATGTCATCACAGCTGACAGCATCCTCCAACTCAAGTGATCCTCCTGCTTCAGCCTCCCATGTGCACTACCAGGCTTGGCTAATTTTTGTAATTTTTGTAGAGATGGGGTCTTACAATGTTGCTCAGGCAGGTCTCAAACTCCTGGCCTCGAGTGATCCTCCTGCCTCCACCTCCCAAGTGCTAGGACCTCAGGCATGAGCCAGCCATTAAAATGGTACACTTTATGTTATATATATTTTCACCACAAACTAAAAGAAAGTACAAGGCAAAGGAAACGTACACACAGAATATGGAATTGTTTCCCCAAATTCAGTCATTCTTCTTCCACTGCCTTGATTTTTGCCATCTCTGAGTCCACATACACTTTTTCACCCCCTTCCAGTCAGGACTGGCAATATCACATTTTAAAATTTTCCTGAGAGAGGTGGTAAATAAACAGGTTGTCGGTGAAATACGTGAAACCATCCTTAATCGACTTTAGACCCAGGTGATTTAGGAGTAGCCCACAGTCCCACCAGCGTGGCTATGAGGACAGGAGGGGCCTGGAAGGTACACAGTTCTCAGGTCTGCACCCTGGTCAGCTTCTGCCTTTCACCCCCTGGAGCTCCATCCTGTGAACCCAGGTGAGCAGTGACATACCTGGGTGGTCCCCAGAAAGGAGTCCAGGAACCGTCTAATACTAATTCTTGCTGACTTTCTAAATGAAAAGCCCCAGTATAGCATCTCAATCATATAAACACATTAGAAACATATTAAAAAGTAATTACTTCAGAGGAGGTTAACTACATCAAAACACAAATGAAGGTAAAATTAGGAATGTTTCCACTTTCAGATTCCAGTACATAGACTCGTTTTTAAAAATGAATCTTGCCTTTTTGTATCCACTCATTCCAGTACCTTAAATGCCACATCAATTTCATAAGCCTTTGTCTGGAGCCTCCTATAAGTCAGGCACTGGGCTAGGTCCTGGGATAGAACCAACCTCTTACAAAGCTGAGCAGTGTAGTGACCACATGGGTACCCCTGACTACCATATTTCAATGTGGAGCAGTTAGGCAGAGAGCAAGCGTGTTTCTGCCCAAGAAAAGGGATTAATTGTAATCGGTTGCATAATTCTCAAGTCAGTCTTATCCAGAGCTGCAGCCTAGGGTAAGATCTTGTGGGAATTGCAGTGCAGATTTGTTCATCAAATGTGACTTTTCCTGTTTAAAGCAGAGGAAAGTACAAACAATGGAATGTAAGGGAGCTCAGCTCACAGTGGATCTTGAGAAAGGTGAGCAGTCTTTGGACAGTTAGTAGATTTCTGTTAAGGGAAGAGCATTCACCAGGGAGTTAGGAGACCTGGGTTTGGATCCTATTTTTGTCATTCACAGCAGGGTGACCTTGGGCAACCTCTGAGCCTCACATTCCTTTCTTGTAAAATCAGACTTGTATATACATAATCTGCAAAAACCAAATTGAGCATTCTACCTACCATGGATATTCTGACCAAGGAGGAAGACAACTGGGGTATCAGGTGCCAGCAAAAGTTACTGGTAAAATCTAAACTATAGTTAAGTGAGGAGTATGCTGAGGTCTGACACACAAGAAATTAGGCAACTGTCACTTGTGACCTATTTTCACTTTACACATCAGAGCACAACTTTGAGTTGGACATTGTTTGCCTAGAATCATCCAAGGGCTTGTGATGATAATGCCGTACTCCACGGACACTCCTGCGGTGAGCAGAGTAAAACCAGCAGTGAGTTGTTGGCTAGATTAACATTGGCCACAATCCAACCGAATGACCAACCAGCCATCCGGGGATTTAACAGAATAGAAAGAAGAGGAGATAGGCTCATTTATTTGTTGTTAACACATTCGTTTCCAAAAATTTTTTAAAAAGGATTCGCAATGACCAGGGATCCCTCTGTATCATATGTAGAAGTCATGTTCTTTATTTAAACAACGGACCCACTTCTTGGCTACAGGTAACAACTCAAGCTGCTCTTGACGGGCTTCTAGTGACTCTACCCTGGCACTGGCTATGTGGGCAACCATCCCTCTGGGTCTCTGAAAACAGGAATGACTCCCCTGGGTGAATTTCTCCAGGAGGCAAATTGCATAACAACTTGGTGCTGCTATGGTCTGAAACCAAGGACTCAGGGGGGTCCTTTCTGTAGCATCTTTCCTTCCTGTAGTGGCTGTTCCAAAACTTGAACGGTTTCTTTGTGTTTCCTGACCACTCATGAATATAATCTCAGCAGGTGATTAATCACTGAATTCATAAGAAACACAGAAAGTAGTATCAATGAGTTTGCTTAACTTTCTGCCATCTCTCTCCACTCTGGCCTATAAAAACCTATTGCTGTTTTCACCAATCTTTCCTTGGTTTCAGAAAAAAACAGGTGTAACTGTTCCCATCAAACCCCCAAACTTACTCTCTTAGGTAGTTGTCCCCTTCTTCCCCTGATTCTTGGCTCCTACTCTAAAAGAAGGCTTATCATTCTGAAATTACAAAAACAAAAACAAAAAACAAAGGCTGGGTGTAGTAGCTCAGTGCTGGAATCCTAGCACTCTGGAAGGCTGGGGAGGCTGAGGTGACGACCAAGGCAGGAGGATCCCCTGAGCCCAGGAGTTTAAAACTAGCCTGAGCAAGAGTGAGACCCTGTGTCTACTAAAAAAGAAAGAGAGAGCTAGAAAGGGAGACAGAAAGAGAAAGAGGGAGGGAGGGAAGGAAGGAAAAAAGGGAAGGGGAGAGGGAGGGGGAAAAGAGAGAGAGTGGAAGGAAGGAAAGAAGGAAGGAAGGAAGGAAGGGAGGGAAGGAAGGAAGGAAAAGAAAATTAGCCAGGCTTTGCGGTAGGCGCCTGTAGTTGAGCTACTCAGGGGGATGAGGTGGGAGGATCGATTGAACCCAGGAGTTTGACGTTGCTTGAGCTAGGCTGACACCACTGCACTCGAACCTGTGGCAACAGAAAGAGACTGTCAAAAAAAAAAAAATAATAATAATAATAATGATTTAAAAAAAAAATACAGTGTAACCCTAAATGCATGCACCCCATGTTAAACTGAAATAAAAATTAGAAAATAAGCAAAACTACTACCCCAAGTTTACTCTAGGCACTACTCCACTTCTCCTTATAACTTTTAATAAGAGTCTGGAGTCTGCACCAACTGTCTACATCCTCTCAATTCCCTTTAATTTCTCGCCCCTCTGTCATCTACCATATTCTCAGCACTTGAAACCAAACAGTTATTTAACAATGACCAAGTCCAAAGGAAGCTTTTTATTCCTTCCTAGTTGATCTCTCTGTGACCTTTGACTCCGTTGCCCCTTCCCTAGTAGAAAATCTGGTACCTTGATGTCTTATTTTTCCCTTTCACAAGGATCTATGTGACTTTTCTTCAATGCCTTCTCTATTGATGTCTCCTTTCATTTTTTTTTTCTGCCTTCCTTTTTGAATACGTTTTACATGAATAAGGAACAGTCCCCAGTGAATCACACCTCTGGTTTTTCCTGTTCCCTTCATACTGATTCTGGGTTTGACTGGGGGACTTGCTTGAGACAATGGAACATCAGCAAACCTGAAACAGGCAAATGCCTAATAAGTGCTTGCGTATTGAGGCTTGCCTCATTGGAATGCTTCCAGAAACTTCCATGTCATTAGGATGACCAAGATGAAAAACCACATGGAATGAGAAAGAGAGAGGGAGAAAGAGAGATACTCAAGTATCCCAGCCTTTCCAAATGAACCCAACCCCCAACCACCAGGTAAAACATAACTCGTTTTAAGCCACTACATTTCAGGTGGTTTGATATAACTAAGATTCCTGCCGTCAGCCTGATTTCCTCTTCTGCTGTATGCATTCCCAAGCATTCCAATTGATTTAAGCACCATTCATACCTTATAATACCTTATATACCTGTTTCTCTAAGTCAGATCACTCCTGTAAGTTCCCACATATTACTGAATGGGAATCCCCACTTGAATACCCTATAAACCAGCTCTAATAGAAGTCTCACACCAAAGCCCTTGCTCTTCTGCAAACTGCTCCCACCCCCATTCCTCAGCTAGGTTGGTGATGCAATTAGCCATCCAGTGTCTTAAGGCAGAGACCTAGAAGTGCATCCTCATCTTTTCCCTCTATTAACTTCCCAACCATAAATTATTCACCAAATCTTACCAAACCTGCCACCTAAGTATCTCGCTGACATTTATTCTTTGATCTGTATCACACCAAATACTACCCTGGTCAAGGGTCTCCTCATCCTACCTTGTCTTTTTTGGGTTTTGAGACAGTTTCACTCTGTTGCCCCAGGTTAGAGTGCCCAGGTCTTGTAGCTCACAGCAACCTCAAACACCCGGGATCAAGCAATTCTCTCTTCTCAGCCTCCAAAGTAGTTGGGACTAAGGTGCCCTTCATAATGCCCAGCTAATTTTTCTATTTTAGTAGAGATGGGGGTCTTACTCTTGCTCAGGCTGGTCTTGAACTCCTGAGCTCAAGCAATCTTCACACCCTAGACTCCCAGAGTTCCAGGATTACAGGCGTGAGCCACCTGGCCAATGCTGTCTTAAACCATGGCTGATGTCCATTCACGGTCAACCTACAGGAAGATCTGTCCACACAGCAACTGATGTCCACTCACTGCCAGCCTACACTAAGATCTGTCCACACAGCAACTGATGTCCACTCACTTCCAGCCTTCACTAAGATCTGTCCACACAGCCACTGATGTCCACTCACGGTCAGCCTACACTAAGATCTGTCCACACAGCAACTGATGTCCACTCACTGCCAGCCTCCACTAAGATCTGTCCACACAGCAACTGATGTCCACTCACTGCCAGCCTTCACTAAGATTTGTCCACACAGCAACTGATGTCCACTCACGGTCAGCCTACACTAAGATCTGTCCACACAGCAACTGATGTCCACTCACTGCCAGCCTACACTAAGATCTGTCCACACAGCCACTGATGTCCACTCACGGTCAACCTACACTAAGATCTGTCCACACAGCAACTGATGTCCACTCACGCTCAGCCTACACTAAGATCTGTCCACACAGCCACTGATGTCCACTCACTGCCAGCCTACACTAAGATCTGTCCACACAGCAACTGATGTCCACTCACTGTCAGCCCACACTCAGATCTGTTCACACAGCAACTGATGTCCACTCACTGCCAGCCTACACTCAGATCTGTTCACACAGCAACTGATGTCCACTCACGGTCAGCTTACACTAAGGTCTGTACACACAGCCACATGGCCAACATTTCCTATTTGTGCTTATCATTTTTCTGTTGACCATCCTTTTGTGACTCCTCACGACCTATGGGATGAGGTGAAATTTCTTCATATATTACAAAACCGTTTCTCACCTGGCCTACCTTTTATTTCCATCCTGTCTTTCCCCCCTGTGTGCTATGCTCTAACTGAGCCAAATCACTTGCAGTGCTGACACTAGCCATCTGTCCCCTGCATGTCTCGGCCGGTTTTCCTGCCTGGTGAGCTTCCCCACCCTCTGCCATCTGTAGAGTCGGGCAAGGCTCAACTCCGTTTAAATGTCATATCCTCTGCGATGCCTCCTCTGCATCTCTGGGAAGAAGCAGACATCACTGTTCCTTCTGAGCTATCATGGTACACAACAATACCACCATTGTGCACATTTGAATTATAAAGACATGCTTAAATGTTCACCACCCCTCAGAGATTTACAGAGCTCTCTCCAGGGTGGGGGTTTGCTTCATTTTTGTGTGTGTAGAAGCCATCTCCAGTAAGTACTGGTGAACAGTACACTATGTTTTTCCAGTTTACATGTTTCGTAAAACTACCTTATTATTAGCTAAGTTGGCATTACAAAATTCCAGTTGTTAGACTAGAAATGGAGACAAGGATAGGCTTAGGGGTCTGTCCAACATCAGTTAGGATAAGTTTGGTAACAAAATCATGGGACATCCGAGCTAGTACCTAAAGGGCTGAGAGGTGAGGTCGCTCTGTCCAGGCTGGTGGTGCTGCCACTTTGGAACCATCGCTCCTGCACTCTCCAGACAGACCACTGCCTTGCTGCACCACAGGGCGAGTCATTCTTCACTTCTGCCTTCTCTTCATCAGATGACAACCTGTGTGCCAAGCAATTAGCAACGTCTTAAGTCTGGATAGCATTATAATATATATAAAGAAGTTAGGCTCGGTACCTGTAGCACAGTGGTTACGGCGCCAGCCACACACACTGAGGCTGGCGGGTTTGAACCCAGCCCGGGGCCAGCTAAAAAAACAACAATGACAACTGCAACACAAAATAGCCAGGTGTTGTGGTGGGTGCCTGTAGTCCCAGCTACTTGGGAGGCTGAGGCAAGGGAATTGTTTAAGCCCAAGAGTTTGAGGTTGCTGTGAGCTGTGACACCACAGCATTCTACCGAGGGCAACGTAGTGAGACGCTGTCTCAAACGAATGAACAAAAAAGAAGTTAGCAGTAACTTTCATATCTTCCCTTTTTATGTCTTCCTCACTTTTCTTCCTGCTTTGGGTCTGGTTTTCCACATTCTTTACCCTAACAGAGAGATCTTCCTACATGCAGATTTGACTTGTTATCCTCTGGCTGAAAACTCTCCAATGACTGTGTGTAACCTTTGGGCTGAAGTCTAGAGCTCTCCTTGGCCCTTTCTACGTACTTCTCCAGTCTAATCTCCTGTTACTTTCCCACCCTGCAACTTACAGAGGTGTGGAAGCATCTATTGGATGGTCCACAGAGGTGTGGACCATCTATCTATGGTCACTAAGGGTCCTAAAAGACAAGACAAGTAGCTCACAACCGAGTGACAAGATGGGCCATGAATTAATTATAAGTAACATAAGCACGTATTAATGGGGATAGGCATCCTTCAGAGAACGGACAGCCAACCCAACCGGGGAGGATCCGAGAACACTGTGGAGGAAGATTGGCTCAACCTCCATGTTCCACTCATGTGGAACCACCTGCAGAAACCTGACTGGGCTTTGGGAAGTGTGGACCTCTTCAGCCTCTGATGGGAACCCCTCCTGACTCCTTGTTATGATGAACTTCCCTGTTTTGATGAATTCTTGTACCTACTCAAGACCCAGGAGCAGAGGGCTCTCGTCTTCTAGGAAGCCTGCCTTGCAGATCCAGGCAGCAAGACTCATTCTTTTCTTTCTTTTTGTGAGACAGAGTCTCACTTTGTTGACCTTGGTAGAGTGCTACCGGGTCATAGCTCACAGTACTATCTGCTTACTTAAGAGGCACTATAGGTTGATAGCTAAGAAATTTCACACCACATATACCTGCTGAATGAAAAAGTATAGGGAGGTACCCTAAGTATAATTTAAAAGAGCTTTTAGAACATGTTTGAACTAGTTTATACTCATATGCTATCTATATTAAAGCCTGGGGGCAAGAACCTAACATAGAAATAAGTCTTGTCATAGTGGAACAAAAGCCAGAAACATTTTAATCAGAATCAAGATGACTAAACAATAATTTTGAAGAAGTACAACTCATAAGAAAAAAGGTGCTATCACATGGAAGGCTATAATCTTAGAGTTTAGAATATGATGGAACTTTTAATTTAGTTTTTATTTTTGAGACAGTCTTACTTTGTCACCTTTGGTAGAGTATTGCAGCATTATAACTCACAACAACCTCAAACTCTTGGGCTCAAGCAATTCTCTTGCCTCAGACTCCCAAGTAGCTGGGACTACAGGCACCCACCACAACACCTCAGCCTCCCAGAGTGCTAGGGATACAGGTGTGAGCCACCTTGCCTGTCCTATGAGGGAACTTTTTAATGTAAAGGGATGTGACCAATTTTCTAACAAACACACCAGTGCTTACATATCCAACAGTTTGTTTCTTTTATGAAAAAATTACAGAGGGCTCGGTGCCTGTAGCTCAGTGGCTAGGACTCCTGTGGCATACACCGGAGCTGGTGGGTTTGAACTCAGCATAGGCCTGCCAAACAACAGTGACAATTACAACAAAAAAATAGTTAGGCATTGTGGTGGATGCCTGTAGTCCTAGCTACTTGGGAGGCTGTAGCAAGAGAATCACTTAAGCCCAAGAGTTGGAGGTTGCTGTGAGCTGAGACACCATGGCACTCTACCCAGGGTGACATAGTTAGACTCTTTATAAAAAAAAAAAAAAAAAAAAAAAAAAAAGAAGGAAAATTACAGATGAAGATTATGCCATTATTTCAGTGATGCAGGAACCATCTCAGAATTTCTGGTGTTTATTTATTTATTAGCATTTATAGCCTTCTGGACATATATTTTACTTTTTCAATATATTGTCAACTGCAATAATCTTACACCATTTAAAGGCAAAATGTAATGTCTGAAGCTAGCCAAAATCACTTGGATATAGATTTAGTAAATGATAATATTGCTTTTAGTAGAAAAAAAGATATGGCACTGAAGAGAGTTATTTTCTAGGACTTGCAAGTCTCTAAATTTGATTTGCAAGTTGGTTCTGAATACAATTTCAAAAGATGAGTTCCAAAAATGCATTTAAGAATCTCCTCAGTGCTGGAACTAGTGTAATTTATATAATATTTTAATGTTCACAACACCTGGAAGGATGCATATATTGAACTTGAGTTTTAAGTGTTCCAGAAGGTTGAGGGCTTTTTGGGTGGGGTGGGGAGGAAGAGGTTATTTTAGATCTGCAAATGGTCCCCTCACCTTCTGAAATTTTATAGGTTGATACTTTACAGGTAGGTTTCCCAAGCAGAGCAAAACATTTATTTGTCTAAGCAGTGGAGTTATAGGTCAGTTAGCATTGATTTGAGTTCTTAGAGGAGACTGTTTCTATTTATTTCATGGGGCCTAGAAAACTTCGTAATAGGTCACATTGTCTTTGATATTTTTCTCAACTGCTTTCTGCTTGTGTGTACCCCATCCCTGGGTCTCTAGCGCCTTTCTGTTGCCCTCTGGTTCCGCCTACCTCAGGCCTTTTCTATTCCCCAAGGGCTAGGACTCCAAAATTACCATTCTCTTGTAACCTCCAGGAGTGCAAGAAGTTGTGTTTGTTTTGGTCACTACTCTATCTCCAGCACCTAGAACCAAACCTGGAACCTCTTAGGGCTCCAAGTTGAAAGAAATGTCTAAGTCTCTAAATTTGATTGTCTGGGTGTTGATAGGAAAGAAAGCAGCCCATTGAACTAATTTACACTTATCTGTGAACTACCAAGAGTGCTTTATCTCACCCTAAGGTATTTGCATACTTAAAGGGAAACCTTGTGAATTCAAATTATTCTCATTGGGAAAACTTCAATACTGTAGTGAAGCAAATGGAGAGAAAACATTCCAGGCTAAAGGGTGGTGGGGGGTGGTAGCTATGAGTTGGGTAGGCCAGAGAGCTGCCTGGGAGTTTGCTTCTGAGGGTTTCTGATGTTTACAGCCCCACCAGCGCTGCTTGTAAAAGCTTAGAGACTTCTTCATGATGGTTTAGGGCAGTGACCAGGATACAGAGGGAGAGTCAGTCAGAGAGGGGTTGAGGGATTGTTTTTAGGTTGTACACTGGCTATTTGATTTTACTGTTTCTACTATATTTCAAAATGAAGTTTGTTGACTTTCTAGTTAAAGGTACAAAGGCACAGGGGGCACTTAATATGATTTTTAAAAAATACAATTTGTTGATCATAGTTAATGTAATATTATATTTTCACCATGTGGGTATCATATTTTTAGCTTATAAATTGTCTTGAAATATATGTGTATCTTGTATTGACCTGGGGTACAATGTAAAAGATAACAGTTCCCTTTATGCCACATTATTTTTTTAAAAATGTATTCTAACATACACAGGTACTAATGATTTTTTATTAGACATTGTGTCCCGTTTTTAACAGCTCTTTCTTTTACTCTCTCACACACATAGACGCAAATTTGCACATACTCACACAGCCCAAAGCACCCATCATATGCTTTCATTGAGAGGTAGAAACTTAATAGAAGTGGAAGTGTAACCTCAGAATTGTGATTCTTGTTTATGACACAGGGCTATAAAAAAGCTAGTTGATTTTAGTAATTCCAAAATTTTAAATTTCTGCTGTAAACTCTTTGATTAAAACCTTTATTTCTTTTAAAATACAACTCAAGTATACGATGAAATTAATGATGTGGTGCCTTTTCACCACAATATTTATACAATTATTACTAAAATTAGGAAATGTGTTAATAATTAAGTCTGGGATAATCAAACTTAGTTATTGCACAGTTGTAGTACTTATATCATGAAATAGCTTTGATTAATCTTTTGACCAGATACAAATATTGTGATTGTAGGCTTAGCACTATGGGTAGTGGAACCATCAAACAGTAAGAAGATTAGTATATTTTGCATAGTTTCACAATTTTCTCAGTTTATTTTGGATAATATTAAGTACTCTACTCTGTATCCATCACAGGACAGTCAGCCTTTGGTTGAAGAAAGTTCCTTTCTTGATTCAGAAACAAATACAATACTTAACCTCATAAAACCATGTGAAAGTTTACGATTGTTGACAGTTTTAAAAGATTATAATTGCTTAGTATTTTGTAGATATGAGGTACTTAATTGTTTGTAGATCTATCTCCTAGAAAGAAAATTAGGAAAAACCCCCAAATTCCTCTAAATTTAATATTCACTTTGTACCGGGAAGAGAAATCGAGTTAAGAGCCTCGGATATTAAGATCATATACAAGTGCCATTTTGGCCAAAGAATGATTAAAACATTCTAGTCCTGACACGTTTAATAATGGGCACACATACTATTTCTTTGTTTCATAACCACTGCGCTCTCTCCTCTGTTTCTTTTCTCTTCCGTTTCTTTGGTATGGTAACACATTTAACAAAATCAATGCCATCTAGTTAAACTTTTTAACTGATTTAGTAGTGTATCCGATGTCCTATCAACTAAGAGGTAGGAAAAGCGATGTGGAGAAGCAGAAATGAACCTATCTGAAATTGAGGGTCTCCATTCTAAATAATTTCATATGGAAAAACAGTTTCAAGTTGAAAGACATTTATGCAAGGGACATCCAGACACCTCCAGCCGCTGCGTCCGCGCCGCGGTGTAGACGCCTCGTTGTGGCCTGGAGGATCGCTGCCGGCTCGGAGCCACCGCTTCCTGCCCCGGGGCGGCGCACCCTGACTCCGGGAAGGTGCCGCGCGGGGAAACGTGGCACCCTCTCCAGCCCGCGCCCGGGCGCTGCGGCGCCGCAGCCGAGCGCTCGCGGGAGCCCGGCAAGAAAGGCTGCACCACAGCCGCGCACAGACCGGCGGGGAAAGCCGCCCGCAGCGCCGGCGCCCGCTCGGGGACGGGAAGTGGCGCCCGGCCCGCCCTCCGCAGCCCGCGGCCCAGCAGCTCCGCGCCGCCCCCTTTCTCTCGGCCTCTCCCTCGGCCTCCGCCACCCCGGCCGAATTCTTGCATAAATTATGCCAGGCGCGCCTGACGTCAGGTGGCCGCGCGCGAGCGCGGACGCGGACGCGGGCGCGGCGCGGAGAGAGCCGGCGGCGGGCGCGCGCGGCCCCGCTGCCTTGGGCGCGCGCGGCGTGCCGGGAGCGCGCAGGCGCTGGCGTGCTGGGGCCGCAGCGGCGGCGGCGGCGGCGGCGGCGGCGGCGGCAGCGGCGGCGGCGGCGGCGCGGGGGTTGAGCCGTGGTGGTGCGGACGCGCTCGTGCTCGGGAACTATCGGATTAAACTTGAATCGAGTGAAATTACACAAAGGAGCGCCGCGGAGGAGGCGGCCCGGGGACCCGGAGACCCTGAAACTCGCCAGAGCCCCGTTCGCCCCCGGCCAACTCTGCGCCCGTGGATTCAGCCCCCTGGCCGCGGCTGCCGAGCCAACTCCGGAGCCAGCTCTGCGTTTTGTTTTCCCCTCGGCACAGGGCAGCGGAGCAGACGAACCGACCGACCCGGTGAGCGCGAGAGTTCGCCCGGCGCCCCCGGGAGGGGCGGCGGCAGCGGCGGCGGCAGGAAATCGCTCCGGGCCGGGCCGGGGCCGCGCGAGGAGTTGGGAGCGAGGAGTTGGGCGTGTGCGGGGCGAGGGGCGAGGGCGGGCGGGGGCCGGGGCCGGCACGGGAGCGCAGCACCGCCCGTGCCGTGTCGCCGGCGTCGCCGCCCGCGGGGCCCGAACCCGCTCCCCGAGCACCGCCCGGCGCCCCAACTTTTGCCTGCGTCCCTGGGGCCGGCGGCGGCGGGGGCGCGCGGTGCGGCCGAGGGTCACTTCCTCGCATGTAAATGGCTTTTTGTTGTGCTGCGGGCGTGGGGGGGTACGGGGGACAGGAGGGAGCGTGTCTGCGCGCGAGGGAGCGCGAGCGCGTTTCCTCCCGCCGGCGCCGAGCACGAGTTGCCGGCTCCATTCGAGAGAAAAAGGAAGGAGGAAAAGTTGGGCTCCAACTCAAGTGCGAGCGGGCGATGGGCGCGCGGGCGCGGAGCGGCTGAGCGGCGGCGGCTCGGGGACGGCAGCGACCCCCGCCTCCCGCCCCCGCCCCCCGCTCCGGACCGACCACGCCGCGCTCGCCGGGAGCGGCGGCCGCACGGGCGCGAACAAAGTGCGTCCCTCCCGGCGCGGCGGCGCCAGCCCGCGCGGGGACGGTCACCGAGCGAGGTGGGTCGGCGGCAGGGAAAGTGCGCGGGGCGCCGCGTGGGGCGGGCGCAGCGCGAACACGGCGGCGCGGGGGGTGTCCCGAGCTCGGTCAGTGCCCGCCGCGGGCGCGGAGTTGCGAGCCCAGAGCCGGGGGCTCCGGGGGCTCCCCGGCGGCTCCCAAGTGCGCGAGGAGGAGAAGAAAGGGAGCAGGGTCGGGGCGAGCGCCGGGAGGCGCGGCGAGGAGGGGACCCCACCTTGCCGTGCTGGCCCGGCCGCCGGCGGCGGCAGCTGCATAATAGCGACTTTAACCCCCGAATGCAACTGGGCTCCTCCACCCCTAAGCCCTCCGGGGGTCAGCGCCGTTGTGGGGGGGTCACCAGGTGGCCCCCGAGGTGGCCAGGGTGCGCTCTGCCCCCGCAGAGAGCCGCGGCTCGAAGCGTGAACGGCCGAGGTGGCTGGAGGCCAAGCGGTCAGCGGGGAGAGGAAGGAGGGCGGCGGGGGACGCGTTGTTTGTTTGGTTCGCACCGGGGACTGGGCTAGCCGGGGGCGCGGGGCTCGGGCGGGGGAGCGGGCGCTGGGTGGGCTGCGGTGCGAGGCGGGCGCAGCGGCGCGGGGCCGGCGCGGCCGCGGGGGGTGGGGTGGGTGGGCGCAGACCCCGGGCCCGGGCAGGGGGGGCTGGTCGGGAGGCTCCGGGGAAGAAGCCGCCGGCCCCGAGCAGCCATCATTACCGAGCCGCCTTTCTCCGGATGGCTCTGCCTCGAGGAGCCGGGCGCCGTGGGAGCGCACCCCAAACTCCCGGCCGGCCGCCCGCCCGCTTTGTGAGCGCCCCCGTGGAGCGGGCGGCGCGGAGAGTGCTCCTGCTACGGGTTGTACTCTTCTCCCGGAGGTCACTTTTAGGGACTGTTCACGCCTCGGTTTTAAACTAGTTTTTTTCCCCCTCTTCTGAACAGACAATGGACAAAAGAAAAGTAGCAACCCACATGGAGAGAGTTTCCTTTTGAATTGCTGGAATTAGATACACTATCTAGCTCTCCACTTGCTAAGTATACTTTTTAGTTTCTCATTGTATATCATGTAGCAATCAGTTTAAGTAACATCTTTAAGTGTCTATCTTCTGGGTTTGATTTGTGGGATACATTAAATAACTTATTTTTAAAGGATTATGCGAAGGTCTTGATTTTTTAATTTTCTGAATTTTTAATTTAAGTCGTTTTTGAACTGGGCGATACCTTTCCATGGGGTTGAGTGTTATTTCTCCTCAGTTCTCTCTCAGTAAGGGGGGGGGTCAGTTTACGTAATAATGAAATAGGAAACGAAATATGTCTTTATTTCCTTGCACAGATCTAGTGTAACGTTGACCAAAAAAAAAAATCTTTTTGACTGTGACTTTAGCAACGTGGGTACCTGATTTATCCGAGTTATAATTACATTTAGATTGCAGTAATGCCTAAGTACTAGGTAATTCCTATTTCAGAAATAACTTGAGCAGTGATTTTCCGAAGTTGAATCCCCTCCCAGCCCCCAGAGTACATCTGTCGCGCAGTGTTTTTGTCCTGCTGTTGCACAACAGAAGCCCTCCAGTCTTTACCCTAAAATGGCAGCTTTCATTTGACTGGGGCCCATTCATTGACAATGATAATAAGAGCCTGAAAGCTAGATGCTTGCGGCAGAAGTAGGACTCGATTTGCCTTTCTAGGTGATAAGTAGAAGACATTTTACATCTTCCACTTTGCTCACGAAAAGTTTATGGTCCCTAAAAAATCTGTTCAGTAGAAAAAAGTTACAAAGTAAAATAAGAATTTGGAAATGGAAAAGGGCTTGAGTAACAAATTTTAGAAGACGAATTTTCTTACTTTTCCCAGTAGCAGAAGTACGGCATTCTTTTTTTGTAATCTCTGGTAAAGGGTTATAATGAATTTTTGTCAGGCTTGTAACAGGTGAATTTTCTCATTATGACACTCAAGAAATGGGATTGCGTTTTTAGCACTGTGGGTTTTATTGTTTATATTCTCTTCATATTCTCTATTTTTTCTTTCTCTGTGCATGTCACTAGATAGAACCATGATGAATTCTATCCTATCCCACGATTATGTTTTCAACATTCAAATGAGTTTCTAGATAAGAAAGGAATTGTAATTAAGAAAAACCTGGTATCTGAATTCTAAACTCCAATTATATTGATTTCATCAATGGGTTTATTTTTAAAGTAGTGTTTTAAAAAGTTACTTCCTTTTCTGTGTCTTAATATGGAATGCAGAATAGAGAAATGCTACAGTGGTTGTGTAGGTGATGGTTAAAAACACAAACATCATTTCTTTCTTTCCAGGAAAAAAATTTAACCCTTTTCCCCCAAAGTTGAAAATATAGAAGTCACACTGAAAATAATGTATCCAGTAAGCTATTTTTAAAATAGTAAAACTGTTTGGTCTACTTTTTAATCAGTTTGACTTGCAGGAACGTTTCCAAGACCTTTTTCATAATGAGAGTCCTTTTAGGTTAGTCCTTCACTGAGTTAAAATGAATACCATGAGGAGTACCTTTATAATACTGTGACGTCAAGGAAATGTTACAGCCTTTTTTTCATACAGATACAAGGTCAATAATATGATACAACTTTTAAACAGAAAAGTCAAAAGAGGAAGAATATGTTTATAAGAGAATACACTCAATGCTTCTGTGTACCTGCTGTGTAACCCATGAAAGCAGTGTAAGCACCAGGTTAGGGTAGTATTTCAAACCTACGATTACAGGATTTTATTTTCTATGGTTGAGAAGGTTTGCTTGCCATAGTTACCATCCATTAGTCAGTCCGATTAACCAAACCTTGGCAAGTCTTCCATGTGTAAAAGCAGTAAAAGACAGTGCTTTCCTTCACAGAGTTTACCATCTAGTAGGGGAGAGAGTTTTATAGGTAAACAAAAGTCAAATTTCACTTTTAAGATTAACTTTTAAAATAACAGTTATCTTTCATTCTTCATTATCCAAATACAGTCATTTGGGTTTGGTAGCAGACACCATAGCCATCTTAGAAACATATACTATAAATAAGGCATTACAAGAATAAAAATGCTTAGTCAGGTCTGAGTAAAGGGCGTGACTACAAAAAATGGCTCTTAAAACTTCAGCTTTGTAAGAAAGAGACTTCCAGTATTGTAAACAAGTAAACATATAAATAGATAGAGTCACATAGCAAAATTCACTTGAAAAGATGGAGCAGGTATGTCTCAGATGTCATTGAGGTGCTGTCGGGGACATAATGTCTGGCCCTGTGTGGCTTTTTCGTTTGTCTTCTTCATTCATATGGGCATATTTGTGTATCTTTAAAAAAAAAATCCATTTTTATTCTGTTAGAAATTCAGAATTTTGCATTCTTCTGAACAGGTTAAAGCTTCATTAGTTTGGGAGATTTAATTTTCCTCTGTAGGAAAGTTATTTAGCAAAAAGAAAACCCTGTGACATTCACAGATGACCGATGTTAAAATGTAAAAGAAATTGAGAGTCAATGATCACTTAGTTTTTTTTACAAAAAATAGGAAAGTGGAATGATTGGTTTCAGTTTGGGTACCACTGAAGTCTCAATTATGGTAGAGAGGTCTGTAGCTGATTCTGGTGGTGGTGAAGACCTGGGAAAGTAAAACAGTGATACCTCTCTTGTGTATTTTACTTTTACCAGCATGTGAAATATTTTAAACAAAATCACATCTGCATGATAAAAATAACAAATAGAAACAGGACATCATAATGATATTGTTAAACAGAAATTCATTTTATAATTTCCTAGAGAGTCTTTGGATATTTGGAGTGTGAGGACCTCAGAGAGCTGGTTGAACTTTCTCATTTTACAGATTTAAGAAACTAACGCCCAGAGAGATTAATTAAACAAGCTGCCTCTGGCTGGTCACCCAGCTATTAGAGAGCTGATTTCAGTCACAGGTGTCTTCTTGGTGCCCAGCACGGTGCTGGTGCTAGAGGGCTTCTGGGTTTGACTTGGTTGGATGACCAAGCTGGCTGTTCCTGGCATTCTAACTCAGAAATATCTCCTGGCTTTAGGATCCTGCAGCTTGATAACGTAGCTCTCAAAGGTGTTTTTAAGCCAACAATAAATAGTTTGCCTCTTCTGTGTTTGGAGTCTTTTTTGTTTGTTTTTCTTTTCTTTTTTTTTTTTTTTTAAATTAGGGTTATCTATCTAGAAAAACGGAGAGATAATTATTCCAAGAGTTGATTTCTGTTTTTACTTTAGAAGCATGTATTCATTGCCATACCTAGATTTCTGTACTTTTAAACCAATGTTAGGCAATTGCAAATAGTTTATTCTCAGAGAATTCTTTTTGGTTCTGTTTTGTTTTTACTTTGAAATTTATAAGTGTCTGTTAAAAGAATAAAAATGTAGATATTTAAGAAGCATAACTTGGTAGCAGAGGACTTAAATTTAGGGTCCTGGATTTGTTTGCTTATGCTAATGTAGAATCTGAGACACCTTTTTCTCATGGCCCTTTGAGCTTGGCACTATCTCTGTAGGTGTCAGGCTTGACAAGTGAATCTGGGGGATGGTTGGTTTTCCTGTTTCATCTTATTTCTTGTTCATGGATTCAGCTATTTATTGGGTACCTGTTATCTGAAAGGTATAATGCTGTGACCCGAGAACACATGGTAGACCCACACAGAATATTAATTAAAGCTATTGCAAATTCATAGGTACTATGTGTTGGGTACCAGGAGGAGTGAGGGCTTATCACCTGGAAAGTCTATCAGTTGTGTGTGCTACTACCCCTTAGAAAGTAGCTTTACGCTGCCATCCAAGTGACGGTAAAAGAAAGGGTGAAGGCCTCATAGTACGTGCCCCCGACCTGGAGGGAGGCTGCTGTGTTTGAGGTACGACCCAGGAGGCAGGCAGTATCCAGCTAGGGCAGGGCTCGTAGGATATGGAATTTTGGATTTTTGAAAAAATAGGCACTGATGAAGGTTAAGCAGTGTTTGGCATAAGCAGGATTATGTTTTGAAGAAGAATTAAATTGGTAGGTGGAGGAAGGAGACTAGATTGTAGGTAGTATCCTGTCTCCCCCCCCCCCCTTTTTTTTTTTGCAGTTTTTGGCTGGGGCTGAGGTTTGAACCCACCACCTCCGGCATATGGGGCTGGAACCCTACCCCTTTGAACCACAGGTGCTGCCCACTCCCCCCTTTTTTTGATTCAAAGTCTTACTCTGTTGCCTGGGCTGGAGTACAGTAGTATCGTCATAACTCACTGCAACCTCAGACTCCTTGGCTCAAGCAATCCTGCCTTAGCGTCCTGGCCACCTGGGACTACAGGTATGGGCCACCACACCTGGCTAATTTTTCTATTTTTATTAGAGACTGGATCTTGCTCTTGCTTGGCCTGGTCTCGAACTCCTGGCCTCAAGCCATCCTCCCACCTCAGCCTGTTGAAGTGCTGGGATTACAAGCGTGAGCCGCCAGTCCTGGTCTCCTGCCTACTTCTGTTGTGGTTTGTGGGATGGGAAAATAATGATTTGGACTAGATTGGTGGCCATGGAGGTGGAAAGGAATGGACAAATTTGCGAGTCTCAATGAATGAACCTCGGGGATGGTTGTGCTGTTGGGGACCGCTCAGGGAACTTGGGGTTCTAGGTTCTGCTCCCCGCTTGACTGGTTGGCTGATGATGCTGTTTATGGGGAGTGCCTTGCAAGGATCGGACTTGAGGAAGACCTTGAGTTCTTGTGACATGTGCCTGAGGTAGCTGATAATGGGCCATGTTACCATTGTTTTAATCCTTCTTTCCATTCTTAGTGGCATTCCAGGTAGATTTCCCCAAAAGACGCTTATGGGTTCAGTAAAGTGGGAGAGGACAGGGAAACTTTGCTTGTGATTCACCTAACAGGTAGCCCTTGGTAAGAGTTTGCGCCCCACGGGTTGAGCATAGACTCCTGTGGTAACCACACTGTGTCACGTTTTGCTCTTCTGTATCTCCCCTTCTGTTGTTAGTTACGTACTGGGACAAGGCCCTCGGGCTGCCCAGGGTCAGCTGGTAGGTGCTGTGTGCTCTCACTGCCACCCTTCTCGTGGGGAGGGTGTGCGTTGTTTTAAATGATGGTTGCAGTCGTCAAGTAGGTGTGGTAGAAGCGAACACATTATTTAAATAATCAGGAAGAAAAATACCACCCCTGGTCAGAATACTTACCTGGTTTTTAATTGAGTATGTATAAACTAGCTTAATATGTAAATTCTCTTCAAAGCCACTTTGTTCAATTATTATAAAATGTGGATTGTACAGCATGGTTGCTGGTGGCAAATGAGGGATGCTGTTAAATCCAGAAAAGCTCCTGAATTGCTGACTTTAATATTATATGAGGTAACAAATTATGAAAATCCTGAACATTAATTTTGAAATAATTTTTTGAGGGAGGTGTTTGTTTTTTTGTTTTTGCCAGATCACGTAGGCAATGATGATAACTGTTTTTATTTGTTATAGTTCATATCTTGTTCTTGGCATGCATAAATACATCCTTCCTGAGCCTCAGTGTCTTTGGTTAGGGTCTGTTTCAGAGAGACTTCCAGTGTCATTGTGTGTCCCTCGTAGGCCATTCTGGTGGCTGTTGGGGTCTGTTTCAGAGAGACTTCCAATGTCATTGTGTGTCCCTTGTAGATCATTCTGGTGACTGTTGTATCTCAGTCCTGCCCACCTGGGTTCTGCTGTCTCCTTTAGGTGTGCAGGATGGTGTGGCTTTGCAGGCTAATTTGGGGACGCATATCGGTTGTAGGTACATGCACTATCTGAAAGTTTTACCTCTACCTCTCGTAGTTTTGAGTGATTATATGAATAGATTTTAATTCAGGAGAGGCAATGTTCCCGTTTTGCAATAGTAGGAAAGCTCATTGTGCTGAGCTTAGTTTCAGGGGGGCTTGTGCTCATTACCCTGTGTCAGTTTACTTCTAATACTATTTCTTTAATTTACTAGTTAAAAATTTTTAAATACCCTTTACAATGCGTTCTGTCATTACGTCCAGTCAACAGTATATTCTTGTAGTTTAAGAAATCTTTCCTACCTCAGAGGTGTTGACATTGAGTGGCAAGGTGCAGGATGATTCCTGTGGTGTGGAGTTTGGTGGAGAAATGGAGGGGATGTTAATTTGGGGCTTGCCTCCCTGGCTGGCATCTGCAAAGGTCATGTGGTGGGTTTGTGTTTCCCTCTGTATATCTCATTAACAGGAGTCGGGCGTAGAATCACTGCTGCTGAGCATCCTGTGACCAGGGTTTCCACACCCAGCCTTTGTGTAGGGGAAGGCAGAGAATTAGACATGTGAATTCGTTTTGATGTGCTACCTACTCCCCCCTGGTCCCCTCAGGGTAAAACAGTCAGAGACTTGTACCCTGTATTTGCAGTGTTATCTAATAAAGGGTCTGTGATATCTTAGCAATTAATTTTCCTCCTAATCCTGCAGCAAGCTTGGAGAACTGCTGTAACATTTTTAAAGATTCCGCTTTATTCTCTTTTCATACTTTTAAAGGAAACTAAACATTTAATACATTTTTTTTTTTTTTTTTGAGATGTGGTCTCGCTCTTTTGCCCAGACTGCGCCCCAGCACCAAAGCTCCAGCGCTCCTCCTGCCGCAGCCTCCCAGCAGCTGGGACTGCAGGCGCGTGTCACTGAGCCTGGATGCACGGACGCTTCAGAAGTCTCTTCTGTTGATACTTAAGACATAATTACAAATGTACATATTATTTCAACACACCTAAAAACTATCAAATGTCTTTAACATAGTAACACTAAGCAGGCAAATATTGAGAAGTCTCTTGAAGAATTAGAAGCATCCGAGGCAGTGCCTGCTAGTGCATTAAGTGAATAATAAAATAAATCTGAGCTTAGTGTACAGATAGCAAGGGGCCTTCATTGGTGATGTTTTAAAGCGTGTGGGCCGCCGTTACTTTATTTATGGGTGATACTGGAACATATTGAGACTGTTAAGCCTAGATCCTTAAAGTAAACTTCTTTTTTAAAGTCTCCATCATAGTATTTTATATTCTTGTATACTTGACCTTGCTTGTGCTTGAAACTTTGTTTTGACCAGTTGCAGGTGTATCTATCTTGTCAGAAAAATCAGGTAGACTCATCTTGAGAATTTCAAAATCTTGATTAAATTAATAAATGGTATTCCTTTCATTAATTATGCGTTGTACGGGCAATCGAGTAAAATTACACAAATAACAAGAAAACGTTAAAAACAATGGCAATACCCATAATGATTAGCTAATAATTATTATTTTCAGTTGGTGTTTTAATGGATCGTTTCATTTGCTCATCAGAGCAGCTCTAGGTGATAAGGTAGAATTATTGTCTCTATTTTACAGATGAGGACACTGAGGGGGCTGAGAAGTTAAATTACCCGGGAATGTGCACCTCTAGCAGGCGGTGGAGGTGGAATCAGAACCCAGATCGTCCAGACTCAGAATCTGCGTGCGCAGCCATTGTGCTGCTGTCGGCATCTAGATCATCCTCACGCTAGCGTTGTTTCTGTCTTAATAGGCAGAGGTGCCTTAGAAACCCCAGCAACCCCCTGTGATCCTGTGTCGTACCCTACTGCTATGTCCTCTCGGTTTCTGTCCTTGTTTCCGCTGTGCTTGCTGTGGTTGTGGGGCCGTATGTTACGGATTCCTTGATCTAAAATGACCAGGGAGTTTTCCCCTCACGGCCCTTCTTTTCCTGTGGAGATGAGAACAGTTGTTTTTGTGGAGGTTTTATTCTGTGGTGGCTGAGAATTTGGGTTCTGAGGTGATCAGTGGTGGGGGCATGTTCGATCAGTTCTGGGATATTAAAACTTTCCAGTTCAGCTTACAGGCCAGTTGGCGTTCTTACAATCAGTAGGATGCCTCACATCTCAGCATTTTTACTCAGCCATTCCTCCCCTTCCCCCTCGCTGCCCCGAGCTCTGTTTACTGTGTAAGGAAGAGGTAAGACAGGATCCAGGTGTAGGTCTGGGGTTGGAGTCTGGGACGTGAGGGCAACTGAACATGGAGAGGTTACCTTGTCAGGAAGGGGAAGGCTCCAGGGTGGCTTCCGTACACTCCACTGCTACCCGGCATGGCATGGAAATGACAGGGTGGAAGCAATTTTTATTTTATTTATTCTATTTTATTTTCACCTGAGAATGACTTGGAATAATAAAGTAAATGAGGCAAAATGCAAACAGTTGTTAAAAGTATGGATTTATGGCTGGGCGTGGTCACTCACAACTGTAATCCCAGCACTCTGGGAAGCCGAGGTGGGTAGATTGCCTGAGCTCACAGGTTCGAGACCAGCCTGAGCCAGAGCAAGACCTCATCTCTAAAAATAGCCAGGCGTTGTGGCTGGTGCTTGTAGTCCCAGCTACTCGGGAGGCTGAGGGAAGAGAATTGCTTGATCCCAAGAGTTAGAGGTTGTTGTGAGCTATAATGCCATAGCACTTTATTGAGGGTGACAAAGTGAGACTCTGTCTCAAAAAACAAAGAAACAAAAATACACATATGGGTTTATGGGAGATTTTTATGCTAGTCTGACTTTACACCAAGTTTGAAATTGTATCAAAATTGAAAATTTTTAATTTTTTTTTAAGAGACAGAGTCTCATTTTGGCCTCCAGTTCTTGGGCTTAGGCGATTCTCTTGCCTCAGCCTCCTGCGTACCTCAACACCCAGCTACCGTATATACTCGAGTATAAGCTGAGTCTTTTCCAGCACAAAATTTGTGTCAAGTTCAGGTTTTTCGGTGCTGGAAAAACTCGGCTTATACTCGAGTATACACGGTATTTTTGTGTTGCAGTTCGGTCAGGGCCGGGTTCGATCCTGCCACCCTCAGTTTATGGGGCCAGTGCCCTACTCACTGAGCCACAGGCGCTGCCCAAAATTGAAAGTTTTAAAAAGAACGGTGACCCTAAGGGTTTGATCTCAGTAGTTTAACATTTATGTAGCGTGGACTTTGTGTGAATTAATTTTGCTAACCTGTTTACACAAATTATTTTCACTGAATCCTGAAGTAGTTGTCAAAAGGGTGAGGTAGGAAAAGTCATTGCCATTTTACAGGTGAGGAAATGGAGTTTTAGTGAATGATTTTGCGTAAGATCACAGCTCTTAATTGGTAGAGTTGGGACTCAAATTAGGACAGGCTTATTTAACAGCCAATGTATCCTTTACTGCTCCATGGAAATTGCTTTGGATGGGCCCATCACAATAACTCAGGTCTTAGAGGGGCAGCAAGAGCATGATCTTACATGATCTTACACACTAATGTTTTCTAGGACCAGTTCCTGGAGAAAAATTAAGGCACTGAATGTTGCCTATTAACAGTTTATACTCAGTGAGGCCTCTTTTCCTCAGATGTCATATCTTATCATTTGGAAACACTTTTAACCTGAAAGACACGTGCTCATTGCAAGACTTACCAGGGTTCTAACTCTGTTTTTTCATTTATCAGTCCAAGATGTAGCTGACATCAAAGCATTCGGCTTTGGCTTTCACAGTTTCTCCCAGTGTTGATCCAAGATGTAATTCACGTAACATCTTTTTCTCACTGCCTGGGACTAGAGCTGCAGCGTGTGTTCCTCCTATTCACATCGAATTCTGGGGAGACCCAGCTTCTGTGAAATACTTGGAAACTGCTGTTGCTGCATAAGGCAACAGGCTGTCTTCTGCAGCCATCTACTCAGTCACCTTTATAGGCATCAGGCTGTCTTCTGCAGCCATCTACTCAGTCACCTTCATAGGCAACAGGCTGTCTTCTGCAGCCATCTACTCAGTCACCTTCATAGGCATCAGGCTGTCTTCTGCAGCCATCTACTCAGTCACCTTCATAGGCATCAGGCTGTCTTCTGCAGCCATCTACTCAGTCACCTTCATAGGCAT
>CAUYPK010030918.1:0-19718 GCA_963574355.1 Loris lydekkerianus
GGAGGGAAGGTAATGGGTGGGGCCACATCTATGGTGCATCTTAGAATGAGTACAGGAGAAACTACTAAAGGCAGAATACAAATGCCTACATACAGTAACTAAGAAAATGCCATGAAGGCTACGTTGAACAGTTTGATGAGAATATTTCAGATTGTATATGAATCCCGCAAATTGTACCCCTTGATTGCACTAATGTACACAGCTATGATTTAACAATAAAAATAAATAAATTTAAAAAAAATAAAAAAAAATAAAATCCTCCCCCACAGTAAGGAATGTGGGGGAGGATGAAACCAAACTGTCAGAGTTTGACGTTTATCCACTTAAAAAAAATAAAAAAAATAAAAAAATGAAAACAAGTAAACAGCAACAACAAAAAATCCAAAACATCTTTTATTCCCTGTTACGACTCCTCTGTTGCCCAGAAATCTGAAGTATTCTTGAGAGATTACAGCAGAGGCTAAGAGTAGCAAAAACATACCTGAACTAGAGTCAGAAGAAAAGAATTCAAGTACTTCCCTGATACTAAGTTGCTACAATACCTACTCATTGAATGAATAAATGTATGGTCCAATTTAAAACTCTAAGATTTTGGTTATGTCTCTATTTGGCCTCTAAATCAGTACTTTTTTTTTTTTTGAGGCAGAGTCTCATTTTGACCCCTCGGTAGAGGGGCATGGAGTCATCATAGCTCACAGCAACCTCAAACTCTTGGACTGAAGCAATCCTTTTGCTTAGTCTCCTGAGTGGCTGGGACCATAGGCCCCTGTCACAACACCTGGCTAGTTTTTCTATTTTTAGTAGAGATGGGGTCTCACTCTTGCTCAGGCTGGTCTCAAACTCCTGGACTTCGGCAATCTACCTGCCTCAGCCACCCAGAATATTAGGATTATAGGTGTGAGCCACCGTGCCCAGCCAATACTTTCTTGATTTCAATGCTCAGCTCTGTCATTTCCTGCTGCGTCTATCCCCTAGAGTCTACCCCCTAGAGTTCCTCATTTGTAAAGTATTATTAAGATTCCTTACTTTACAAGGTTACTGTGAGAAGTACATGAGATAATATATACAGAACTTAGCACAGTGTCTGACATAACCCCCTCTGACTCCCTTCTGCCCGTTTGTTCCTGCACTGATTTTGTTTGTTGTAGACAGTAGGCTCCTGTAGTGGAACAGGCAGACATTATCCATTTTCTGAAGCTCTCTAGCACACAGTCCAGGAGCTCCTTACAGAGCAGCTTTGCATGAAATAGGAAAAAAGTGAACAAACATTTGTTTAAGTTAATTATGCTTTGTCTGTGGCCCTAAATGAAAATGAACACGTGCAACGGTTTTGAGCAAAAAAAGACACGGAAAATGGTTTAGGAAGCTTACGTGATACATCAGTTTATCTGGTAAGTGACTCTGACTTTACATGAGTAAGACTAAACTTTGTGACCTTAAAGTCACATGTTTAAAAAAAAAAAGAAAAAGTTGAACTTTGTAATTAAACTTGCCATAACATACATTAATAAGTGAGCACTTCCTTCAGACTAATCACTACAGAAAGCCATTCTAATATTTTTGTTTTGCTCAAAGCATTTTTAAATCATTGTTTTGAGAGTTTGTGTATGAGTCACATAAGAAAATCAGCATAATTATTTTATAGCCAGATTTAAATTTTAAACCCGAGTTAATATATAATTGTCACACCCTAACTCAGTGATAGGCTGTAGCTCAAAACAACTAATTATTATTTTCCATAATCAAATAAAGCATTAAAGTACAAGGATTTCCACATCCAGTGATACACATAAACTATGGCAGGTGAATAACATGTTTTGAAGACAGTTTTTAAATCCCCAAAGATACAATGATGAGCTGTAGTAATTTGTTTAATAAAGACAGTCTCATGAGATGTTTACTTGAAAGAAAGTTACATCATATTATTTGCAGCATATACTTCTATATGAGGTCCTAGATGAGCCCTATTAAATATATTTTTTTATTGTTTAATACACAAAGTAGACAATCAGTCAAACAGGGCTGATATCCTTCCAGCCTTCTGGACAAGAGGGAGAAACTTCACTGAAGTCTGGATTTTCATCTTCTGAGGATAAAATCAAGAATTATCCTGCAGCTGGAGAAATTAAGCTTTGGCTGTTAGATGCCTACTTGAAAGATACACCACTCTTAACCGAGTCAAAATACGGTCTTGACCCTCCAGTTTGGCAAAATAAAGTATTTTTATATTTCTTCCTTAAAACCTGCAAAAAACCAAAATGTATGACAAGAGAAAACCCCATCTTAAGTGAAGCCAGAAGTGGCCAGAGCTGTAGCATAGCAACTGTGAAAACCATTTGCCAAATTTAACAAAATGCAGACCAAAATGCCAAGAACCAACATACATACTGTCAATCTTTGGCACACCACAGATTTCTCCCATCTGAGCTAAGGCATCTAGCCAAAATTCCTTTAACTGGAGTAACTAAATAGTGTGGACTTGGCCAAACCACTGCAGAATCTGGATAAACCCTGTAGGGACACAAGTTCACTCACACAGAACGGTGGGGAAAGTGAAATTGAAGGAGTCCTACAGATAAACCTTCTTCCCTATCTTAGCCCAGGCCTCTGGATAGAGGAAGCTGGGGAAGCCTCCCGTGAGGCTGATGAATGTGCCATTAGAAGCCACAATCAATTTTGCAGTTACTGACAAGAGTTAGCTAAATAGAAATAGATATTCGTCTACCCCCAAGTCAAAAAAGGCTTTGATGAGAGTCACAACAACTTCCTGCTTGCACCAGAGGGATAAGGTAAGAAATCTCAAGTAGCTTCAATTAGATCTATCCTGTTCTTAAAACCTTTCATTGTTTTCCCATTCTTATAAGTTTTAACTCATAGTTAAACCTTATTCTACATTTTTGTTTTTTATTGTAGCAAGAACATGTAACCTGAGACCGACCCTCTGAAATTTTTAAGTGTGTGATCCAGCATTGTTCATTATACACATAAGTCCGATGTCGCGGAGCAGATCTCCAGAGCTTGTTCATCTTGCATAACTCAAACTTTATACCCATGGAATAACAACTGCCCATTTTCCCCAGCCCCCAAGGCTTGGGCAACCACCAATCTAATCTCTGCTTCTATCAGTTTGACTATTTCAGATATCTCGTGAAAGTGGATTCCTACATTCTTTGTCCTTCTCTGACTGGCTCATATCACTTAGCGTAATGTCCCCTAGTTTCATCCATGTTGTAGCACATGTCTGGATTCCCTTCTTTTTTAAGGCTGAATAATATTCCACTGTATGTATATAATACATTTTTATTATCCATATATCCATTGATGGCATTGTTTTTATATCTAGGCTATTGTGAATAATGGTGCAATGAACATGGAATGAATATAGCTCGTTGAGAGCCTGATTTTAATTCTTTGTGATAGATGTCTAGAAATGGGAATGCTACATATGGTAGTTCCAGTTTAATTTAAAAAAAATACTATCTACATTGCAGCTGCACCATTTTACATTTCCACCAACAGTACACAAGGGTTCCCTTTTCTCCACACACTCACCACTGCTTGTTATCTCTGCTCTTTGTTTTATAGTAGCCATTCTAGTAGGTGTGGGGTGAGGTCTCATTGTGGCTCTGAGTTGCATTTCCTTGATGATGTAGTACTCCATACTGGCTAAACTCTTGTACCTAACTCTCTCCTATTACTGCCCATAGTCCTGCCAGAAAGATCTGACCACCACTCCCTAAACACTGTATTCTTTAGAAGTCCATCTCTCAGCCTGGAAAGTTTCTGCACCTGACTTCATTTCCTCTCCCCAGCAACTTGCTGAAATCCTACTCACTTTTACAGAGCTGCTTAACCATCCTATTCTTCCTCAAACCTTCTATTTGAAGGAGTTGTTTTAATTTTTTAAATATTTATCTTTCTTAGTTCCACAGCACTTGGAAATCTGTTACAGCACCAATGACATTTGGCCTCGTGTATAAGAAGAACGAAACGTGGTGGCTGCAGCAGCAACACACATTGGATCCAGAAAACCAGGCTTCAAATACTCTTTCTGTCATTAATACTGGAATGGCTATAAATGCAATTCATATCTATCTTATGGTGTTATTTCCAGTATTAAAGGTTTCAGAGAAATCAAACTGAAATGAAAAAACTGATCATGAAAGACAAAAATTAGTTAAAAAAAAATTTTTTTTTCTTGAGACAAAGTCTTACTTTGTTGCCCTCAGTACAGGGCCGTGGTGTCACAGCTCACAGCAACCTCAGACTCTTGGGCTCAAGCAATTCTCTTGCCTCAGCCTCCCAAGTAGCTGGGACTATAGCCACCACAACACCCGGCTATTTTTAGAGATGAGGTCTCACTCTGGCCCAGGCTGGTCTTGAACTCTGAGCTCAGGCAATCCACCCACCTTGGCCTTCCAGAGAGCAAGGATTACAGGCGTGAGCCACTGTACCTGGCCTACTTTCAAGTTTTTTAAGAGCAGGAAATTTTCATTTATTTCATACTAAAAGCATATCCTTCTGTTCATTGATGGCAACCATCTGATTCTCACCCTGCCAAAGACAAAAAGATAACTTAATTCAATCACCCTGACCAAATCAGAACACTGGATAGCAAGAACCATCTAGAAGCAGTAATCTTCTGTCGGGGGTAAGACGTCTGACTGGCAACCTGATTTTTCTGCTCTGTTCTCCCTAGTCCCTAGTCCCTCTAAGGTAAAGAGAAATAAGGTGATATCACATAAGTCATATGACCCTAACTGCTTCTTTGTTTGAAAACTAAAAATATGTTGAAAACTTGCTATCATCTTACTCACACGTGCAAAAAATAAGAAATTAGTTATTGATATTTTTCCTGCTTTACAGATGAGAAAACTGAAGTTGAAGGAGAGATTAATTATGTCTAGAGTCACATAAATTAGCAGTTCTAATCATTCTGTATGATTCTAGAACTCTGTGCTGTAAGCTTATTAGTGTATTTATTGAAGTATCTCTTTGCTTTTTTCGGTTTTTTTGTTTTTTTTATAGAGACAGAGTCTCGCTTTATGGCCCTTTGGTAGAGTGCCGTGGCATCACACAGCTCACAGCAACCTCCAGCTCCTGGGCTTAAGCGATTCTCTTGCTTCAGCCTTCCGAGTAGCTGGGACTACAGGCACCACCACAACGCCTGGCTATTTTTTGGTTGCAGTTTGGCCGGGGCTGGGTTTGAACCTACCACCCTCGGCATATGGGGCCGGTGCCCTACTCACTGAGCCACAGGCACCGCCCTGAAGTATCTCTTTGATCAGATTATTTCAAAGTAAGCCAGTGGCTTCATCAGTTATTCTTCATTCAAGGCAATACTAATACCCATACTAATACTAATAATCTCTTACATTCCTATAAGACTTATCATCTGGCTTTATAAACATTAATGGTTTGAATCCCACAACAAATAAGTAGGATTTTCCCCGCTTTAGATAAGAAAGAGGAATAGAGATATTACAAATTGCCCCTGGTCACACTGCTGAGTAGCCAGGTTAAAGACACAGGCCCTTTTACCCTAGAATTAGTGGTCTTTTCAGGAGTATTAAAGACTTTAGAATTATCAAGTACCTTACGTTGAATATGGCAGTCATGAAATATTCCAAGAACTATCACTTTTCCAACTTCACGCAATTACTTTGAAAACATACCTTATCTTTTATTTCATAGAAGGTACAATCTTTGCTCACGGATGTTATTTTAGGCAAAAGGAACTGACTTTAAGGCATTTACCCTTCCTTTCCCTTCCCTCCTTCCTTCCTGTCTAAGAGGGCTCAGGTAGGACCTCATACAGGTGTACAAATCATAATAAGATGATTAATGTTGCTAAATATACAGAAGAATCTGTATGGATTAAGACTCTATTTCAAATAAACGTCTGTAAGACTGTCTCTATCAGATGGCTCTGATCTCTGAAGAGAATTCTCTCTTTTATTATCAGGAAGGAAAGTCTCTTCCAGAGGCCCTCTGCCCAGCACACCTTCCCTTCTATCTCCTCGGCCAGCACGGTCACAGCCAAGGAGAAGACAGAGGGGAACACTGGCTAATGTGGGTGGTTCTACAGACCACTCGTAATTCATCTACTCCTTGGAGCTCGGGGAGGGGTCCATCTGACCTCAGCTCATCGATGCAGGCCCAAATAACATTTTTTTTTTTTCTTTTAAGCAAGGAAGAAAGGAAACGGCTGTACATGTGCACACACCCGGTGTTTGCAGGTACACACCCTATTTTGTGAGTCTGCATATCCAGCCATCCAATACCTGATCTATTCTTCCAGCTTCTTTTCACTTGCAAATGTGCTAAGTATGCTCTTAAACAAGGTAATGATTAAAATACTGAAAATGACACGGACAAATGTAGAGACTTCCCCTGAAGTTAACATCAATCTCCATTAGAATACTCCTAATAAAATTTCTTCAACCAAGTCCAAACACTAACGAAACTATTTCTCTGGACCCAAATCTCCCTTTAGTTTGCAAGAATACTGTGGAAAATTGCATTCAACACTTTGAGCCTGTTTCCCATCCTGGGGTATACAGAGGTATGCCAATGTATTTGTTCAGACTTTCCCCCCTTTAAAAGTTCCGCATCTAACGATGGTTTTCATGATGTTCAGCCTATTCTGAGCTCAGATATCTTATGTCTCCATCACTCTTGTGTATTTATCACTTGTTTGGTGGTCATTTCCTCTCTCTGTATGTATCCTTCTGAGAGCTGAGCGCTATGAGCCCAGGTGAGAGAATGAATGGACGGATATGTTCTCTTTTGTTGCTCTTCTATTCTTCTTCTTTTTCACTGTGTTAGTGATTTCACTTTTAAATCCAGTTTCCTTTTAGTTTCTATCTAATATTTCTATGACCTTTGGGATTAAAAAAAAAACCCCCCCCCCCCCTGCTTTCTAAGCACTGTCTAGGGATACATTTCTAACTGTGGCTGGCATGGTCTCCTTTTATCACTGTAAACTCTAAAGTGGCTATTTCATTCTTACTGGCTACAATTAAGTCCAGAGAGTCACATTCCCTTGCACTCTCTGTCTTTTCAGAGAAGAGACTACCAGCAAGGTGTATGTATGTACGTATTTATTTATTTTTGAGACAGAGTCTCACTCTGTCACCCTCAGTAGAGCGCCGTCTCTTGGGCTCAAATGATCCTCTTGCCTCAGCCTCCCAAGTAGCTGGGATTAGAGGCTCCCACCACAAAGACCAGCTATTTTTAGAGAGAGGTTCTCACTCTTGCTCAGGCTGGTCTCACAAACTCCTGAGCTCAGGCAATCCACCCGCCTCGGCCTCCCAGAGTGCTGGGATTATAGGCATGAGCCACAGCTTCCAGCCAGCAATACCAATTTGAAAAAACAGAAGCACCAAATACTCTGCTTTAGCGGAAGGTGACATTTATCTATCTCTAGAACAGATCCGACACTTGCGTGAGCAGCAGTCACATTCTTCATCTACGTAAGATATCCGTATTTGGCGTCCACAGCTTCAGTTTACGTGTCTTATCTTGTGCTCTTATACTATTTTTTACCATCAGCTTTAGACCTAATCACTCAGAGATGTCCAAGCAGGATACTGCTCCACGGGATCTCAAACGGTGCTATTTTCCTTGCACAGCACATAACCTCACGTTGGCGTATTTCAGCAATTAGCTGTATCTCAGCAATTCTGTCATGCTAAGAGATCACATTTATCTATTTCCACTATATGTTAGGTGTGAAGTAAAAATAAAATCCTAACCCCCTTTCTCTCTCCTGCTAACTGAATGGCCTCATCTCAGCCAAGGACCTCCAAAAAAGCCTTAAAACTGAGTTCCTGGGAAGTTCCAACAGGACAGGAGGCATAAAGCACAATTACACGAGGGTGTTTTCTCTTCATAAATATTCATGACTCCTCCCATAGCTTGTTAAATACGTATATTTAGCCACCAAGTTCAGTGTAAAATCCTGTTCCCTTTTGTCACTTCCTTGACACACATTTTCCTGGCTTGTGGCCCAAGCAGCATTTCGCAGCCTGTCAGAATGGGCACTGCCCGTCGAGACCCTTCCCAAGGAATAAAATTCTCCTTTTTAAAAACTATAAACATTGTATTTTTTTACATTAACATAGTTTTATCTTACTATCAGCCCTGGTAAAGAGGTATGAGTGTTAAAAAGTGTCAATCAGGGATTTAGCTGAAACATTTAAAAAAGATATCCTGTGCAAAGTATCACAGGCTCCAGAGGAAAAAGACTTACAGAGATGTTTTCTCTGTTTAAAAATCATTTATTTTAATTTTTCTATAGTAAAACTGAAGTGCTTTTTCTCTCTTATGTTGTTTAAATTAATTCAAGATGGATAAAGACTTCAATCAGACATGAAACCATAAGAAATCGAGAAGAAAATGTTGAAAAGATTCTTCTAGATTGCAACCGAGGCAAAGAAGTTATAAAGAGGACCACAAGGGCAATCACAGCAACAAGAAAAGTAATAAATAGGACTTGATTGGATCCAAAAGCTTCCACATAGTCAAGGACACGATCAACAAAACGGGAGAAAACATTTTCATGCTATATATCCAATAAAGAGCTAATAACCAGAATCTACGAAGAAGGCAAGCAAATCAGCAAGAAAAAAAGAAAATCCGAACAATTCCATTAAAAGGTGACATGAACAGCAGCTTTTCAAAAAAAGACAGACAGAAGACCAATAAACGTATGAAAAAATGTTCAACGTCACTAATCATCAGGGAAATGCAAATCAAACCACAATGAGATATCACGTAACCCCACTGAGAATGGCTTTTATCAAAAAGTCCCAAAGCAACAGATGCCAGCATGGATGTGGAGAGGAAGGAACACTTATCCACTACTGGGGGGACTGCAAATTAGTACAACCTCTATGGAAAGTAGTACAGAGATTCCTTAAAGAACTGAAAGTAGACCTACTATTTAATACAGCAATTCCACTTCTGGGTATTTACCCAAAGAAAAAGATGTCATTTTATCAAAAAGACACTTGATATATGAATTATCCTCGATAAAGCTGTTATATAATGAAATAAAAATCATTTTAATTTTTCTGTAGTAAAACTAAAACTTTTTTACTTTATTTTCTCTTGTCAATCAATGACAGAATGTTTACTGCACCACAATGCAACTCACAACCACAAAGATACCCATCAGTTCATGAGTGGATTAATAAAATGTGGCATATGTCTACCAAGGATTAGTAGCCATAAAAAATGAATTAATACCTTTTGCAACAATCTAGATGGAACTGGAGATCATTCTTCTTAGTGAAGTATTACAAGAATGGAAAAACAAACACCACGTGTACTCACTATTAAATTGAACTAACTGATTAGCACTCACTTGCACAGACAAAGTAAAACTCAAGGGCAATAAGCAGGTGGGGCGGGGGAGGAGATGGTTGAAATCATACCTAATAGGTACAATGTACACCATTGGGTGATGGGCATGCTTAGAACTATGACTCAACCAGTACAAAAACAATCCATATAACCAAAACATTTGTACCCCACCCCTGTAATATTCCAAAATTTAAAAAAAGAAATTCCAAAACTAAACTAAACATAAAGTTACTACAGGATTCAGCAACTCCAAATACGAACTCTAGAACTTAGACATATGCCCAAGTGAAATGTAAATATTTGGTTCACACAGAAATTTGAACATAAATATTCATAGCATCACTATTTATATAATAGCCAAAAAGTGAAAATAAACCAAATGTCAATTAACGGATGAATGGATGAACAATGTGTTATGTCCATACTGGGGAACAATATTTAAGAATAAATGGAAGTGCAGGACTAATCCATGCTACAATATGATTAAACTTGAAAATATTGTGCTAAGTGAAAAAAAACTAGTCACATGTGGTATGACTCCATGTACAGAAATATCCAGAACAGGTAAATCTATACAAACATAAAATAAATTAGCAATTGTCTCAGGTTGGTGATGCTTAGAGTTAATAGAGGGTGACTGGTGATGGGTATAGCATTTCTTTTTGGAGTCTTGATAATGTTCTAAAATTGTGGTAATAGTAGTACAATCCTGTAATTATACTAAAAGTCATTTAAATATACATTTGAAATAAGCGAATGATATGGTATATGAATTATCCTCAATAAAGCTGTCATAAAATGAAAAAAGAAAAGAAATCATTCATTTGAATTTTTCTGCAGCAAAACTAAAACTTTGTTATCTTGTTTTCTCTTGCCAATCAATGACAGATTTTTCAGCTACTGTTTTATACCTAATTTAGGTCATGCCTGATATTGTCCAATTATTTCATTTTATCTGAGTATTGTCTTCCCTTACCTTAAATTTCAGTGTAAAGTTCTCTTTATCATCACCTTGGAAAGATGCCTGCTAAATCCTCTCCATTCTCTGTATCTTATAGGGAGTCTGCTGTATCATAATGTAAGCTCTAGTTCAGAAAATCTCGTTTTTGCTTTCTTTCCTGCCTTGCTAGGCTGCAACTTGACACCCATTCATTGCCTTTTTCTCCTTCTTCAAAGTCATGGCCTCAACTGTAAGAAAAGCTGAAAATGCCCTCCCTTTCAGTACCAAACCAAGTACCTCTGCCTTTATCATTCACTGTCATAGGAATCACCAAGAGTATGACGTGTTCTGTAAATTCTAGAAATTTGAGGAAACCTCCTAAGAAAATCTTATATATCAGCTCCATTTTGATTTAACTCAATATAAATGATAAAAAAAATAAGATGCCTTCCTTCTTTCCCCACATCTAGAGGATTTGGTTTGGATGTTTACCCTCTGGTTCTCAGCTGTAGGTTGTTAGAGACCTATAGGTATTTACCTAATGTAAAGAATAGGTTATAAATTATCAGTCAACACATACAAAGGTTTGGAGCATGTTGTCAAAGACTCCTTTACAGGTCTTTAAAATGCTTGTCTTTATTAATCATGGTTACCAAGGACTAATATATTGGACTTCAAATCAGAGTAAGCTTCAAAGTGTGCCGAACACAGGAGGAACAGAAGACATAGAGTAATATTGCCTTTGTCTTATCTAGTTAGGAAGCTAGCACCCCTGAACAGAGCCATATGCTATAACATCAGCTCCCATCAGAAGGGTGGTGTAACCAATTGACCAACCCTGGGCTCACGTGAGCGCTTCAGAGGCAGTTTTATAGCAACAAGGAAACGTACAATTGCTATTATCCTTGAATCTTAGAAGTATAGATATGAATTTAACAAACATCTGATAGAATATTTTCCTAGGAAGAACTCACACATAGGAATAACAAGATGAAGTTATATCCACATGGAATTTTTATGATGAAGAATAACTTAAATGAAATCTTCTATCTAAAATTACAGCAATACTAAAAATTAAATATAAAGTTACTTACTTTTACTATGATAAGCCTTGCCAGCTTTTCACATCTCTGATTATCATTTTCTGTATACTCTAATTCAAACAAGGTATTATAATTTTCTAGAATTTTGGCCATTATTTTGTTGCAAAGGTCCTGTTCTTTCATGCCTTCAAGTCCAGATGGCACACTAGAAACGAGAAAAAAAAAAAAAATTGAGAAGAATTATTTAGGAAAAACAAAAAATGCCTGCACAGCTGACTCATGTAGATTTCAAAATCTCCTGAATGATTTGCCTTCTTAATTCTTATATAGGATTTTCAACAAGCTCTATGGTAACATGCATGACATTATTGAGACAATTGGTGAGTTCCCAAGATCTGAATCAATAACTTGCCCCGAATTAGAAAAGAACACACTGTTCAGGAAGACAATATAGACACTAAGTTCAGAAATGTTCTGAATATATTAAAAACTGTTCCACCTAAGATAACATTTACATAAAAGCAAAAAAGAATGAGTGCTATCATGGCATAAATATTCAGCCACACAAATAATGTTACACCTACTCAATTTTCATATAAAGAATTCCAAGATAATGCATAAAAAGTATGAACTTTAAAGGGAAAAATAAATATTGCTAAGAAAAAGGATGGATACTCAGTGAGCTGGGGGGTGGGCATGTAGAAGATCTATTATATTTACATCATTCTCTCTTCTTTTGGTCCAATTTTCCATAATAAAAATAGTTGGAAACAAATCTACAGGACACACTATGATCAAAGCAAAAAGCTAATCTTCAGAAGATAACCATGTATAACTGACATTGGAGTAGTAGTTATGCTATGCAAAGAACTCCTACTAATTGTTAAGAAAGAATAAGACCAAAAGGAAAAGTGACAAAAGGTATGAATTGGAATACTCACAGAAGAAAACATTGGAATAATCAAGAACCTTATGAAAAGATTCTTAGCCTCGCTGGATAATCAGTATAAATTGCATTTAAAAAGTAGCACTTACATACAATTTAATACTCATCTGTATTAGTTTCCTGTGGCTGCTCACAAATTACCACAAAACTGGGTGGGTTAAAACAACAGAGGAGGATTGTCTTCCAGTTATGGAGAGCAAAATCAGTATCACTGAGCTGCAATCAGGTGTCAGTTTCTGTAAGGATACATGTGATTGTACTCAGTGCCCCGTCCCCTAGTGAACATCAGTCTTAATCACATCTGCAAAGATTCTTTTTTTCAAGTAAGTAACATTTATGGGTTCCAGAAGCTATGACCTGATACCTTTGGAGGCCACTCTTCAGTCTACTAGACCACCTGTCGGATACACGCCCTGAGGTGCCTCTTAGGGAGTCACACCCTTGTAGATTCTGCTCCCTTGGGTACAAATAGAACCCCTGACTTGCTTTTGACCCAGTAGGGTGTCACTTCCATGATTAGGTTACAATGTATACCACTCTGTCTTAATGAGTGAATTGATAAATTCAAAGCTGCCCTGCTTGGAGAGCCATGTGGCAGGGGACTAAGGGGATGTCAAGTGGCATATATCTGTTAGAACCCAGAAGACACTGAGATTTAGTCATGCACTTGCAAGGAAATGAATGTTGCCAACAACCTGAACAAGCTTGGAAGCAAATTATTCCCCAAATTAAGCCTCTAGATCAGGGTCCTCAAACTGTGGCCCACGGGCCACATGTGGTGGTATGATTGTATTTGTTCCCGTTTTGTTTTTTTACTTCAAAGTAAGACATGTGCACTGTGCATAGGAATTTGTTCATAGTTTGTTTTTTTTTTTAAAACTATAGTCCAGCCCTCCAACGGTCTGAGGGACAGTGAACTGGCCCCCTGTTTAAAAAGTTTGAGGATGCCTGCATGAAAACACATCCCAGCTGGTACCTTGATGTCAGCATTGTAAGAACAGCAGAGAGAATCCAGTTAAGTTGGCTCAGATTCCATGGGAACTGTGAGATAGCAAATGTTTGTTATTCTAAGCCACTTAATTTGTGGTGATTTGTTTTTAGAAGGAGGGTGTCGCTATTAGAAGTATCTAAAATGTGGAAGTAGCTTCAAAACTGAACACTAGGAGAATCTGGGTAGCTTGAAAGAGAAGGCCTAAAATGCCTTGAATGAACAGACAGCTGGATTTTAAGGATGCTGCTGGTGAGGGTGCAAATGGAAATGAGGAACATGATATCAGATATCGGAGGAAGGGAAATCTTCGTGATGGTAGCAGAAACCTTAGCAAAATCGTACGCCGCCATCATGTGGGAAGCAAAACTTGTAAGCAATGGTGTAGAGATTTTCAAGCAAGAGTTAGAAAATGCTACTTGGATTCTTCTTGCCACTTACAGTAAAACCCAAGAGACAGAAAGAAATTAATGGAAGAACTTACACTAAAAAGAAATAGGACTCGATTTTAAAAATTCTCAGATTTTCAAGAGAGCGAAAGACAGTAAAAATTAAGAGATCACTGTCAGAAAAGCAGGCCTATAGAAAAGGTTGAGGTGTGACTGTATGACCTTTTGCTAAAACCTCAGATCAGAAGCTCATATTATTCATTCACACAAAGATCCCTTTCAAGCGATGAAGGATGTACCTCACGGATCCTTTCAATCAAACCAGAGGGCCTCTAGGAATTTAAAAGCAATGTCCCTAAGCTACTTTAGCATGAACCAAAGATAGAAAAGGGATTACTTTAAAAAGATCTGTGGATGTGTCCTTTGTATAAAGGAGTGAAACCCTGTGAAATCCACAGAGGACTCGAAAAGATTTTGAAAAATTTATTTCAGTAGAAACACGGCCAACCTGCAATGAAAGGAACAGAGAGGGAACAAAATTAAAGGAGACCATCGAAGCCCCCAAAGTCTACTGACAGGAAGCAGGGTGGTAGGACGACTTAATGGCAAACGTGCTGTGTTTTATTAAAAATGAAGGATGATCCAGAAGGCAGAACTGAGAATCCAGAGGGCTGTTAAATAAAAATTATAGGGCATTGTTACGTGGCACCAGGAGACTAGACTAAAAATCAAAATGGTGTCACTCATGCTAAATTTCTACATCAGCAAACCAAAATTATTATTGGACCTTCAAAATCAGGAATAAGAAATCAGGAGAGAGAACAGCCTAATTTCCCAAACAGGCCAGTTTCAATTGGCATGATAATGACGTTGCCTCTGCTGTAATCCTTAACCCGAATAAACCCAGTGTTAACCAGGCAGTTATTTCTCTATTGTTCTGTTTCCACTTCCATCTTCTAAGGCAGGGGTCCTCAAACTCCACATGAGCCCGTGTGATTTTATTTGTTCCCGTTTTGTTTTTTTTACTTCAAAATAAGATATGTGCAGTGTGCATAGGAATTTGCACATTTTTTTTTTAAAACTATAGTCCAGTCCTCCAACGGTCTGAGGGACAGTGAACTGGCCCCCTGTTTAAAAAGTTTGAGCACCTCTGTTCTAAGGAAAGCCAATTTGAGTTCACCAGCTTTTTGCTCTTTGTTTTTGCTTTCTTCAGCCCTTTACCTGTCTATAAAACTGGACTCTTCTGCTCAACTCTTTGAAATACTTAATCTATTTTGCAGGCTGAAGTGTTGCTTGGTTCTAGAATCACAAATAAAGCCAATTGACATCTTTAAACTAAATTTGTTGTAATTTTATCTTTTGACAGATCTGATAATCAATGAAAGTGCCTAAAGGAGACTACTGGACCATGAAGACGCTAAGACCCCTTGAGGGACGCAGAAGAGGTGCTGCTAACATTTTAGGGTTGCTGAGGGTGGGAGGGGGGAGAGTTGTTCTTCTCTCTCTCTTTGTTTTTTTTTTTTTTTTTTTTTGAGATAAGAGTCTTATTCTGTGACCCTGGGTAGAGTGCTGTGGCATCACAGCTCACAGCAACCTCAAACTCTTGGGCTTTAGCAATCCTCTTGCCTCAGCCTTCTGAGTAGCTGGGACTACAGGTGCTCATCACAACACCTGGCTAGTTTTCCTGTTAGAAGAGATAGGATTTTGCTCTTGCTTAGGCTGCTCTCAAACTCCTGAACTCAAGCAACCCACCCACCTCAGCCTCCCAGAGTACTGGGGTTAAAGGCGTGAGCCACCATACCTAGCCAATGGTGGTTCTATCTTCCTCGTGCTGACGTAAGGTAGAAAAGAAAGGTGGAGAAAGCCTGAGAACAGCCTTTGTGGCTGATAACAGATCTGAACATGGAAGTCACCAGCAAGTCATCAGCCTAGGACCACCTATGGATGGGCGAATTACTAAGCTGGATTCCTTACAAACTGAGCTAACCTTTCTGTGACAACAGTTTATGATTAATCATTATGTCCTGATCACAAGGCAATGCTGGTCATGTACAGATATTTCCTAATGGAGTTTGTTGAACATTTACACAAATGTTATCTTTGCCTGATAGGGGTCCCTCTCCTGCTTCGGCAAGGACTCTGATTCTGTGGAGTAGGCTCTGTTGTCTATCTCTTGCTCAATGAACCTTCTGCCACTAGTTGGCTCACTCTCAAATTCTTTCCAGTGCAAAGCCAAGAACCCACTTGGTGAGTTCCAGGGACCTCCATCCCTTAGTTGGAACATCTGCATCAGTGGAGCCCTGAGAGTCACAAGTAAGTCCCTCTCAGGTCTGGGCTCTGCTCTCTGTGCATTTGAGCTATCTGACTTCTTTAGCTCATTGGATCCCAGGGCTAGTTCACACTGTGAGAGAGTGCTCCATGGTGGGGTTCCCAGGGTTAGTTTTCGTGGAGAGATAGTGCTCCATGATGGGGTTCCCAGGGTTAGTTTTCGTGGAGAGACAGTGATCCCTGGTGGGGTTCCCGGGGTTAGTTTTCATGGAGAGACAGTGCTCCACGGTGGGGTTCCCAGGGTTAGTTTGCATGGAGAGAGAGTGCTCCATGGTGGGCTTCCCAGGGTTAGTTTGTGCTGTCACTGGGCATACAACCTTTGGTTTGCAGTGACTGAGAGCCACTGGCAAAAAAACCCTCAGTAACTCTAAAATAACTGATGGCAGTTGTAGCAATTGGTTTTTAATGCAGAGGCCACTTTATTTATTCTCTTTTTGTGTTCTAAGTGAGATCTCAGATGTAAAGACATCTTGGCTCCTAAAGACCCAAAATCCAACATAAAAATGGGGTACTTCAATTTCTAAACATCTCAGCATTCTGTCTTTCTGTATACTGTCCTATTTTGTGTATAAGATTATGGCCTCAGAAGCTGCAAATATTTATAAAAGCAGCAAAATATTATTAAAGATAGTTCAGAATCACAATGGTCATAATGTAGAGAATTCCAGATAAACAAGACCATTCTTCTAAGAAGTCCACCTAAATCCCAAATTTCTGGAATCAGGCAGACAGAATGGGATTGTTATTCTCACTGTCACACTGAAGCCTCAAAGAAACAGGATTCTAAAATTGCTTTTCAAAAAATTCATTGTGAAGAGCCAATAAAAAGCATCTATAAAGAAAACATCGATTTGTAAGCACATCTTCCTAAGAGTCATTCCTTTGGAAGTAAAAATTTAGAGTTTCCAAGATAACAATTTTTTTTAGGACAAGGGAAAAAATAATCAGCAGATGACAAGAAATAATAAAGATCAGAGCAGAACTAAATGAAACTGAGACCAAAAACAAACAAACAAAAAAAACATATAAAAGGTCAACAAAATGAAAAGTTAGTTCTCTGAAAAGTTAAAATCAATAAAACCCAAATAAATGCTTTCAGAAATGAAAAAGGAGATATCACATCTCATTCCACAAAAATACAAAGGATCATCAGGGATTACTATGAATAATTGTACACTCACAAAATAGAAATTCTAGAGGAAACAGATAAACTCCTCATAACATACAGCCTTCCAATTGAGCCAGAACGAAATAGAAATCCTGAAAAGATCAGTAACAAGTAGTGAGATTGAATCAGTAATAAAAAAAATCTCTCAACAAAGAGAAAGCCCCCAGACCTGATGGATTAACAGCTTAATTCTATCAAACAAAAAACTAATATCCTGGATAAATATAGATGCAAATATCCACAATCTAATCATAGCAAACCGAATCCAAGAGCACATTAAAAAGAGAATATACCTTCATGATAAAAGCCCTTAAAAATTTTAGGTACAAAAGAAATATACTGCAAAACAATAAAGGACTTGTATGACAGACCACAGCTAACATACTGAATGGGAAAAAGGTGAAAGCAATTCTCTTAAAAAACGGAATAAGGGCAGTGCTTGTAGCTTAGTGGGTAAGGTGCTGGCCACATACACCGAGGCTGGCTGGTTTGAACCCAGCCCAGGCCAGCTAAAATAATAATGACAACTGCAACAACAACAACAACAACAACAACAACAACAACAACCAAATAGCCAGGCATTGTGGCGGGCACCTATAGTCCCAGCTACTTGGGAGGCTGAGGAGGCAAGAGAATCACTTAAGCCCAAGAGTTTGAGGTTGCTGTAAACTATGATGCCATGGTACTCTACCCCAGGGCAACAGCTTGAGACTGTCTCAAAAAAAAAAAAACAAACCCAAAGGGATAAGACAAGGACCCCCACTTTCACTGCTCCCATGCAATAGAGTACTGGAAGCCCTAGCCAGAGCAATCAGGCAGGAGAAAAAAATAAAGGACAGGTAATTGGAGAAGAGGGAGTCAAATTATCTCTATCCACTAATAATATGATCTAAGACCATAAAGACTTCTCAAGAAAACTCTTATATTTCATAAAAGAATTCAGTAAAATCTTGATACAAAAGCAACATATGAAAATCAATGGCATTTATACATACCAATAGCAGTGAAACTGAGAACTAAATCAAGAAATAAATCTCATTTACAATAGCTACAAAACAAGTATGAAATACTTAGTTAGGAATAAATTTAACCAAGATGGTGAAAGATCCTGTATGAAGCAAACTACAAAATACTGATGAAAGAAACTGTAATTGACATAAACGGAATAACATCCCATGCTCCTAGATCAGAAGAATGAATATTATTACAATGAACATATTGTCCAAAGCAATCTACAGACTCAGTACAATTCCTATCATATTACCAAAGTCATTTTTCATAGAAGTAGAAAAAACAATTCTAAAATTCATATGGAATCAAAAAGGAGACTAAATAGCCAAGGCAATCCTAAACAAAAAGGACTAAGTATCACATTACCTGCCTTCAAATTATACTACAAAGCTATAGTAAACAAATCAGCATAGCATCATTATAAAAATAGACGCATAGATCAGTGGAACAGAATAGGAAACTCAGAAATAGAGCCACATATCTACGGTCAACTGATTTTTTGAGAAAGTTTACTAAAATATATATTGGAGAAAGGACACTTTATTCAATAAATGGTGCTGGGAAAATTGGTTTGCTGTAAGCAGAAGAATGAAACTCAACTCCTATTTGTCACCATATAAAAGAATCAATACGGATTGGATTAAAGATGGCTGCTGAGTAACAGCTTCCCTGCAACTGGGCACAGCGAGTCTGGGGAGACAAGACTCCAGACATCTCTGGCAGGTGGGATCTGCCTATGAGCATCCCATTGAGGATACAGGGAGCCAGCAAGGGACTTCTGGACCCCAGGAGGAGGACAAAAACAGTGGAAAACTGGCAAGTGGCTACGTGTGTTCGATCGACCTAATCACGCCGGCAACCGTGAGTACAAGCAGCACTGAGACTGCAAACTGGAAAGGCCTTACCTGTGAACTTTTTTGGCGTTCTTGGACTTGGCGCTCAGGTGAGCTGCCTTGGGGAGAGCTTGAGCAAAAGTGTGAAGAACTTTGGGCATTTTCTGGGGCCCCAAAATAAGCCACTGAGCTGGGCTCAGTGAAAGCCATTGTGTGAAAAAATTGCTCCGGCAAGCTCCGCCCTCAGGGTCCCAGAGCAAGGATTGGGCGGGACAAAGTAACCTAGTGACTGAGCAGCTTAAAGGTGGGGACTGAACTGCCTCACAGCCCTAATCCTTAGGGGCAGAGTGAGACGATTTTGGCACACTGGAGCCTTGGGCTGTTGCCTTGGGTAGAGTGCCCTGACGTCACAGCTCATAGCAACCTCAAACTCCTGGGCTTGGCGCCGCCCAGACCTCCATAAGAGTTGTGCAGCGACCCCCAATTGGTGACCCACACCCACCAGGGATCCGCATTCCCTGACCAGGAACTGCGGGAGCCACGCAACCCTGCGTCTGCAAACATCACCTTGATCCCCAAACCAGGGAAAGACCCAACAAGAAAAGAAAATTATAGACCAATATCACTAATGAATATAGATGCTAAAATACTCAATAAGATCCTAACAAAAAGAATCCAACAACACATCAAAAAAATTATACAC
>CAUYPK010030920.1:0-17611 GCA_963574355.1 Loris lydekkerianus
AAGTCATGGAAGAAGCCCAAGTGCCCATCAACCCACGAATGGACTAGCAAACTGTGGTACATGTATACCATGGAATACTATGCAGCCTTAAAGAAAGATGGAGACTTTACCTCTTTCATGTTTACATGGATGGAGCTGGAAAATATTCTTCTTAGCAAAGTATCTCAGGAATGGAAGAAAAAGTATCCAATGTGTTCAGCCCTACTATGAAGCTAAATTATAACTTTCACATGAAGGCTATAACCCAACTATACCACGAGACTATCGGGAAAGGGCCAAGGAAAGGGAAGGGAGGGGGGAGGTTTTGGTGGAGAGAGGGTAATGGGTGGGGCCACATCTATGGTGCATCTTAGAAGGGGTACAGGCAATTGCACTAATGTACACAGCTATGATATAACAATTAAAAAAAAAGAGAGAGAGAATCACCTAAGTTGAAGAGCTGGAGGTTGCTGTGAGCTGTGATGCCACGGCACTCTACCAAGGGTGCAAAGTGAAACTCTGTCTCTTAAAAAAAAAAAAAAAAAAAAAAGAATGTTAAAGGTAGATGGCTATTCTCTTCTGGTTTGAACATTTCAACAACTTCCTTCATTGTTTTACCATCCATATTTTAAATTCTTTTTTTGTCATTTATAACATTTCTTTATATGTGGAATCCTCTGAGAAGTCTGCTGTCACCCTGCCGGTTCTGCCTCTGTAAGTGAATTGGTGCTCACTCCTCGATGACTGTAGAATTTTCCCTTTCATCTTGACTTTGGACAGGTTCGTGACAATGTGTCTTGGAGAAGTTGTTTTAGTTGAGACATCCTGGGGTTCAATATCCCTCTGAAAGTAGTGTGTTAGAATATTTGGTAATACTTGGGAAATTTTTATTGATGATATCCTCCAGTAGGGCTTCCATTCCTCTGGAGCATTCTTCTTTTCCTTATGGGATACCTATAATTCGTATGTTTGAACACTTTATGAAGTCCCATGTCTGAGAGCAGACATTCTGCTTTCTCTCTCTGTTTTATGCCTCCTTAGCTTCCTGGGTTAGCTCAAGAGCTTTATCCTCTAGCTCTGAGATTCTCCATGCTCTAAATCCATTTCTACCTGAACATAAGATTATTGATACCTTCTACTGCATCTTTAAGTTTCCGACTGACTCCTCCAATTCCTTAACTCGGCTATATCATTTCTATATTCTTCATATCTTTTATTCCTTATTTGGTTCTGTTTTTGGACTTCCTTTTAGCTATTTTTGATTTTCTCAGCAATTTCTTTCATTGTTTTATCATCTATATTTTAAATTTTCATTCTGCCATTCCTAACATTTCTTTTTTCCCCCCAAAAAATTTCTTTACAGGTGGAATTCTCTGTGATAAAAACCTCATGATCCCTTTGGGGGCATCCCTTTATTGCTCTGCTCTGGTTTTTCACATTGCCAGAATTTTTCTGTTGATTCCTGTTCGTGAGAAATCTTCTTGTCTGCTTCCTTCCCCTACTTTTTCCTTTCACTTCCTTCTTCTCTTTAAATTACCTTGTCTCTGTGCTTAGGTGTTCAAATGTCCTTTTGGTATAGGAACAAAGGGAAGAGAAAAGTGAAGAGCAAGAATGGAGATAAAATAGAAAAAGAGAAAGGAAAAAGAAAAGGGAGGATAAAAGGAAATATTAACAAAAAGAAGAGAAGAACAGAAAGAGAGAGACAGGAGCAATAGTGGTTTTCAGCAGGGTGCTTTGACCCACACCCACAATTCTCAGCCTCTGGGTGGCTCAAATGGGTGTGTCCTTAGAGGTCTGGAGCCCCTTACCAGCCTGAGCAAAAAGAAGATCTTTCATCCACCAAATAGAGAAGAAAGAAAAAACACCAGTATGTTGCAGTAGGAACCTACCATTAGCATCCTTCTAAAGTCCGAAGCTAGAAGGACTGTCTAGACCAGGGGATCAAGGTTACCTTGAGCCAGGCAAATATTGTGGTCCTCCAGCTGAGGCCTCAGAATGAGACTTTGTTCCATAAATTGAATACAGATTGACAAAGAGTAAAATAGATCAGAAAAAGTAATAAATAACAAAAGTATATAAAGAAAATTGAAAATAAAACTATATAGGATGTGAGAAAAAGGGGGTATATCTTAGTTGTTATTTCAGAAATTGATGTGAGAAAAATAGGAAAAGTAGAAGAATCTTTACAAAAAGAGAGAAAAGGAGAGATGCTGAAAGGAAAGAAAGAATGAAAGATGCAGAAAAGTCTCAGAAAAAATGGAGCCCTTATTAAAGAAAGTAAAAATAGAAAGATAAAAATAAAACAAAGAAAACAAACAAATAAACAAAAACCTTAAGGAGAAAAAATTATAGCGAAAATAGAGCCCCACCTATTGAAAAAAGGAACAATGAAGATATATATATATATATATATATATATATATACATATATATATATATATATATATATATATATATAAAAGAAAAAAAGAAAAATTTAGGGGAAATAATTGGAAGAAAAGGAAAACATATATTGCATATATTGCTTGGATAAGAGATGATGTTCTGGAATATGAGACACTACTCCAGGGGCTGGAAGGGGGCTGGAAGCCACTATGTTTCCACAGAGACCTGGTCCCATCTTCCTGATTTCTTTGTCCTTCAAGCCCCTGCACGGTTGGGAGCCAGAGGCTCCTGTCAGCCTACTTAATAGACATTCCTTGATTTTTCTAAACAATATCCATTGGCCACACAGTGGCTTTCCCAGAAAAGCGTGTTTCACTTAAGTCTCTCCATAGGTGGCTGCCCAGCTCAGCAGGCACACCAGAAGCAGCATTAGGATGTTGTGGGCTCTTTCTCCCAGGCAGCTCTCCCATAATGGCTGCACCTGGCCAGCAACTGAATTATGAGAGCTCTACTACACCTGGTGGCTTAATCCCAGTACCTGGCCTCTGTTCAAAATCACTTGCTTGCTCTCTCAAGGTATATTCCAGCAAGTGCCCTGGTCAAAAAAAAAAAAAAAAAAAAAAAAAAAAAAAAGTGCCTGCAAGGGAGGCTTTCTCTGTCTGAAAACTTCCCCCAAACTGGCCAGCCTCTGCCTGCATGCAAGCATTGCCTTCCATGCTGGTTTTTTACTGCTCCTGATCACTTTGTTGGCTCCTGGAGTCTTCTGATACCTCCCTGTGCCCTCAAAGTGATGTTGGGCCACTCAGCCAGATGTGGCTAGACTTCCCTTATCTCACCATGGTGGCTGCAAAGGAGATGTCTGTAGTCCACCATCTTGCTCCAGGTCCTCTTATCTTTCTTTTTTAAAAATAATTACAATATAACACTCAATGGATCTATGACAATAGATAGCCAATTCCACATTGATGGAAATTTAGGTGATTTCTAATTTTCTCCATATGAAGAAGGTTGCAATGAATAACTATGTATATATGTCAGTTTTACAATTTGTTGATGTATTTGTAGGATAAATTTCTAAAAGTGGAATTACTGTATAAAATGATATGTACATTTATAATTTTTAAAGATATTTCCAAATTGGTTCTTTATAGGTTGTTTCAATTTACATCCTCACTAGTAACATATAAGAGTTTATGTTTTTTTCACCGCTTTGCTAACAAAGCTTTCTCCCAATTTTCAACTGGTGCCAACTTGTTAAATGAAAAAGAATGCAGTAAAGTTTAATTTGCATTTCTCTTATTTTAGATGTTATCAAAGATATTTCTTATGATTGACAGCTGTTTGTAAAGCTTTTTCTGTGGCCTAAATATAAAAAATTTATATTGTTAATTTTTCTATTAATTTATTATTTACAAAAAATTGTAGGAATTCATTGTGAATTAATGAAATTTATATATAAAATTTTCTTAAGTTATTTTTTGTCTTTTGACTGGTTCTTGTGGTTTATGCTTTGCAGATATCTTTGACTTTTGTATAATCTAATTTATTATTTAAAAATTACTTCTAAATTTCATAAGCTATACATTCTAAAGTTTTCAGAAAATTATCCTATTTTTTTCTCTGTTGTTATATTTTAAAGCTATGTCAAATTATTACTGATTATATAAAGTTAGAGTTCCTGCATAGAATTCAGCTTAGAACTAGAAAATGCTGCTTTTAAGAAAAAAAAATTAAGAGTAAAAAGCTTCAGCATGTTTTTTCAAAGTAAAAGAGTTAAAGCAATTGAGAAAAGTAGGTGTGAAAAATGGCTGACATGATCTCAACACAAAAGCACTAGAAGTAATTTCATTTCTATCCTTTTAAGGGTTTGTTTTAGCAATGTATTAAATAGAGATTAGGCTGGGTAAAGGAAGTCCTTCTCTTAGATTAGCTTGGAGGCAGACACAGGACACAATCCTGTCTGTGCAAATCAAAACCACAAGGAGATATCAGTTTATACCTGTTGGAATGGTTATTACCAAATAGAAGAAAGATAGAAAGTATTGTAGGGATGTGGAAAAAAGAGAACCATTACATGCTTTTGGTGGTAATATAAATTGGTACAGCCACTATAAAAAAATGATACAAGGGTTCCTCAAAAAGTTGAAAATAGAATTACCATATGTATAGTCTAGAACGGTGGTTCTCAACCTGTGGGTCATGACCCACAGGAACTGTATTAAAGGGCCATGGCATTAGGAAGGTTGAAAAACACTGATCTAGAGAGTTCACTTTTGGGCATGTATCCAGAGGAAAGGAAATCAGTATTTTGAAGAGATATCTGTACTCCCTGGTTCATTGCAGCATTGTTCATAAAAGTCCAGATGGAAATAACCTAAATGTCCATCAATGGGTGACGCATAAAAAAAGTGGTATAATAGTTGTTATATATACAAGGGCATATTATTTAACCTTAAAAAAGAAGGAAATCCTGCTATTTGCAACATGGCTGAACCTGGAGGGCATTATACTAAAGGGAATACGCAAGACACAGAAAGACAAATACTAAATGAACCCTCATGTGTATGTGGAGCCTAAAATAGTCAATCTCATGGAAGCAGAGTTGGATGGTGATTATCAGACTCTGGGAGAAGAGGACATGGAAGATGTTGGTCAACGAGTTCAAGATTTCAGTTCTGTAGGATAAATAAGTTTGGAGGTCTAATGTATATCGTGGTGGCTACAGTTAACAATACTGTATCAAATGTACATCGTGGTGGCTGCCGTTAACAATACTGCATCATATACGTGAAATTTGCTAGGAGTGTAGATCTTAAGTGTTCTCACCACACACACACACGAAAAAAATGGTAACTGTGAAATGACAGATATCTTAGCTTGATTGTGGTGATCAGATTAGTATACATTTATCAACAGATTAAGATGTACACCTTAAATATGCAAATACTATTGTCAATTATACCTCAATAAAGATGAAAAAATTAAAGAGTTTATATTCCACCTCCCAGAAAGGATTTTGATTAAGAGTAGGTATTGAGTGAGGAAATAGAAAATTAAGAAATCTTAGAGTTTTGTGAGAGTATCAAACCAGAAATTTGAGGAAAAATTATAAAGTAGGTCTTTCTGTTTTTACTTTTTGGCTACTTAGCAGTTTCATGAGAATGAAACTACAGAAGGATTATCAAAACAGCTGCTGAGTTGTAGCCCTGATGGTGTGATAAATAAAAATTTTATACAGCCCTTAGGTCAGGTTTTATAATCAATTTGGTATGGGCCAAGTCAGATTTTGCTGCCAAATGAGTTTCTAAAAATCTTTTGTTTTTAGAGGTTTCAGGATTTGAACATTTCAGTTAAGGGAAATGATTTTCCCTGCATTTACCAGTGTCAGAAGAAGATGTTGTTCTGCACAGTGAGGTTGGGGATATATTTTACTCTTTAGGAAATAATGAGTGGAAAAGAGGACTCATATTTCAAATATATCTTTACCTATAGTTTCACTTGAGGAAATGCTGTGAACAAAACTTTTCCTATCAAATGTATGTGGAATATATGTATGTGGAATATGCTCAGGTAAAACCAGAACTCATTCTTCTATATGTTTTATAGTTAGGAATCACTTATATTGTGGCTTAAAGTTAATATCCTACTGACTAAATATTCTGTAAATATGTTTACACAATGCATGGTGCTAGGGATTGAGGAAAAAAATAAAATAAAAGAGATGCTCTTTCTCCTGAAGTATTTACAGTCAATTTAGTGAGACAAACAAGTAAACTGATAGAGTGTTAGGTACAAGTTGGCACCGGGTGCTTTGGGGGGCATGGAAGAAACACAGCCAAAGCAAATAAAGGGAAGTAAGAGGCTTGAACTGAGTTCTGAAGGATGAAAGAGAGTTAATGGATAATTAGGAAATAAACATTGAGATCTGTGCATGGAAAAGTTCAAATGGCTTAGTTAGGCTAGTGGGAAAGGTATAAGTAAGAGAGTGGAGAAAGAAAAGGCAGCAAAGTAGGCAGGAGTCAGATCAAGGAGGATCTGATGGTCGAAGCTAGGCCACGTGACCACTGTTCTGAAAGCTAGCAGATAGGGATTACACTGAATACCTTTAAGTAGCAAATTAGCATGAGAAGTTCGCCTTTTATAAAGACCTCTGTGATATCTCTGTGGAGGATAAATTTGTGTGAGCCACAAGGGAAGGCAGGAGACTTAGGCAAGAAATGATGAGGGCCTAACCTAGGAGGGTGGGTGGGAAGAGGAAAGATTCCAGAGGTGTTAAGATAGTAAAAACTATGGGGATTAATAATTGGCTAATGCAGAAGAGGAAGCTGTAAAAGCCGGATTCTTGTTTTCTTGCTTGAGTGGATACCGGTGCCTTTAACGAGGAAGAGCTGGCTTAAGGACAGATGATCAGATCTATTTTGGATATATCAAACTTGGGGGGGTGGGCAATGGGATAGACTAACTGAGCTATGCAGGAGGTCATTAGCAAAGAGTTTGACTAGGTGGGAGAGAGACCAGAGTAAGAGGATAGATTTGGGAGTTATTAGAATATACTTGGTCCCACAATAAAGGTTTGCGTGTGACTATTCAGGGTGGGTCTATAGAGAATAAAGAAAAAAAAATCTGGGCCAATGCCCCAACCTAGACAAAGAAGTTTCCTGTGAAAATTGGGTAGCCATTATTATTTTAAACAGTTCTCTGATGGGGGTGCCTAAAGACAGTGAAATAAGATTTCTAACTCTATGGGTCAGCTGCTCATGTTGACTGACAGGTAGCAGAGGAGGGCTAAAATGAAAAGGTCAGAGTGGTGCCTGAAACTTCTTGACTGGGCTGTGCACACACTACTGCTTCAATTCCTGCTCAAAGTAATCTCAGAGGTCCACCCTTCCACAATGGAGACGGGTCAGTTTGGGAGGTTTGGACAGGTGACCTGGGTACCAAATGATGGTCTCAAATGGTCTTCATGAAACACTCTTGATTTCTTAACTTCTACTGTATTTTTTCAGTGGAAGAATGTTGGTGTGTTGTAGGCTTAAAGTGCTGGAGATTTGGGATTTTGTTAAGAGGTAAAGCCAAATTTTAGAATTTAAGTCTCTGGACATCTTTTTGCTATTGTTGATTGTGAGCAGTCACGTTATTGTTCTCCTCCTATGTCTAAGCTGTCACATGCAAATTTTTCATTCCGGAACTTAAGGGGACAATGGAAGAGATGATTCCGGAATCTTTCTCCATCACCATTTTGTGCCTTACTGTCCCACTCATTTACTGTGTTCCAGAGTCACTGGTCTTGCTTCATTTTCTTCCACTCATTGAACTATTTTATTTATCAAAGGGCTTTTGCACATCCCACCTGGAGTTTTCCACCCTTGTTTTTACTCTTGGTCAGCATTTTCTCACCCTTTTGGCCCATGTGCCACTTTCTTCTCTGATAAGTGTATGCAGGTTCATCTCCCTCTTCCCCTTTATAGCAGTCTGTCAATTTGCCTATTTATTTCTTGCATTTCCCTTACTCAATTTTAGTCTCCACAAGGTAATAGAGTCAGAGTGGTACCTGTGACTGTGTCTGTATTGTTCAATATTGTATCCATGCAACAGTAATGATGCAAAGATATTTTAAATTCATTGTCATTTGAACCATCCAATATATCCAAGCAGTGGTATTAATATCAACCTTCAAAAACGTTGAGGCCCAGACACTAGAGTGATTTACCCAGAGCCACACAGCTTGTAAGTGGAGAACTACACTTGAACCCAGGATTTCTGACCAACAGACCATTACTGCTTTTAAAATATCATTGTCTTGAGTGCAGAGCACATTGTCATCTTTCTAAGGAATATCATTCCTTTCAAATGAATTATCTCTCACAAAGGTTCCACCTCTCTGCCTTTCTTTTCCCATGAATCAGTTCCTTTTATGGTTTCCTAAAATCTTATGTGGATCTAGTAGAACTCCACGGAGGAATGATTTTGTTTTCCCTGTGAAAGGGAAATAGCTGCTCTTTTCAGAACTGATTAGATTTGATGGCTTTCCCTAGGGACATAATCAGACCTGGACAGTTTGTTCTGATGATGTCTGAGTTTTTTTCTCTTGCTCTGTCGTAGGGGAGGTAAAGGGTTTTCAGTCTCTACTTTTTGATGACTATGTAAGGGAACAAGAGCAAACTGATGGCAGAGAAAAGGTCAGTCATACTGGAAATGGTAACAGGGCATGTGAGGTTGTAAGCTGTGTCATTGGCAGGGGGCTGATTTTGAAATCCTTTCCATGTGCGTGGTAATTATTTCAAGGACCTCAATCAAACCCACTGCTGGCCCTATGTAAATCAAAGGGAGAGTTAACTAATTGCTAATTTCTTCCTTTAAGTTACATCCCCTCCTGTCATTAAATAACTTTGTAACACAGATACATAAGTGAAAGTGCTAACTCTGTATTTACTTGCACAATCTCTTCCATTGATACTTATAGCGAGAGGGGGCAACCCTGATGAATCAGGATTTTAAAGACTACTGACAGCCATCTAATTAGAGTAAGATGAGACATAAATTGCTCTAGGCAACATATATCCTCCTCCTCACTCCATGGAACTATCTTGGAATTATTTTAAATTAAAAAAAAAAAAAAAAAAAAAAAAAAACTTCTAACTTTGTATATTTTGTTTTCATGCTACAAAAATGCACTCCCCTCCCAGTCTGATAAATTCCTCCTTGCTTACAGTGATGGTATAAAGGGGAATGCTTTTGTTACTGTCATCTCAGTTTGGCCTCTGCAGAACATAAGGAAGTAGAAAATCCCCTCAAAGGGGTTCTTCCCCAGAATGGAGAAAGGCAGCAGAACAACACCGTGCTGGCTGCTGTGTATCACCATGTTTGGCAGTCATGTTGAAGGAGAGATGTAATTTCTACTCTCACCAAAACCTTTTGTACCTGCAACTCAGAAGATCCAGTAAATTACCCTTCAGTAACAGTGTCTGTCTCTAGAGCAGAACACAAGGTTCAGGAGGAGTACCTGCGGAAGGGAGGGAATGTTCTGGGGCCATGGAATTATTCTATATGTTGATTCTATATGTTGATTTGTTAAACCTCATCAGAACATACATTCAGTGGCTTCTTACCAATATCATTATATTAAAAACATAACACAGGCTCCACATGACGTTTACATGTTTCAAACTACAAGTGAAAAGTCAGAAAAATTTAAGAAGTTTGTTTTAATAGGTGCTATGATCTGAATGTCTATATCCCTCCCAAATTCACATGTTGAAGCCTACTCTCCAATGCAATAGAGTTAAGAGGTGGGGCCTTTGGGAGGTGATTAGGCCATATATCCTTTTAGCTTTCTTAAAGAAATGGCATTTAAAGCCTGAGCACTGAGTTGGTGTTGGCACATTCCCGGCAGGGAAAAAGATAGCCTCAGCAAAATTCCTAATGAGGAATAAACAAGGGCCAGGGTGATTGAAGTCTGGTGAGGAAGGCACAAGGAGAGGCAGAGGAATGCCCAGCAGCCAGAACACACAAGGCCCTGAAGCTTCCAGAAACAATTTTGGATTTATCCTGAGAACAATGGTAAGCCAATCTAGTCACTAATGCTATGTAAGAAATTACCTCAAAATTAGGTGGTAGAAGAATAGCCATTTTATTTTTACTAAGAAATGGGTTGGTTGGGAAGTTCTCATTCAGCATATTTTATGTAATTATGGCCAAGTGTTGGCTGGGGCTACAGTAATTTGAAATCATGACTGGGCTAGATGGTCAAGAGGTTTCTCTGGTGGCCAGCAGTTGATGCTAGGAGCTCAGACCTATATATGGTCTTTTCACAACGGTGGAGAAGCTGAACTTCTCCCAGCTGGCTTCTCCCAGAGAATGTGTGTCAAAGAAAATAGATGGAAGTTTGATGGCTCTTTTTTATCTAGCTTCGGAAGTTATTGAGTATCACTTCCTCTGCATGTATTAATTAGAAGTGAGTCATAAAGCTAACCCAGACTCAAGGAGAAGAAAGTTATATTTCACTTCTTGATGGGAAAGAATCATAGTCACATGTTACCTTAGTCCATGGATGCTTATCTAACAGGATACTTGAGACTAAGTTAATTTATAAAGAGCAAAAGTTTATTCTCTCACAGTTCTGAAGGCTGGGAAGCCCAAGATGAAAGCTCTAGTATATGGCATAGGCCTTCTTGCTGTATCCTCATGTGCCAGAAGAAAGAAGGACAAAGGAGAGCAAACCCACTCCTGCAAACCCTTTTTATAATGGCATTAATCCATTTATGAGGACAGAGCCCTCATGACCAGAACACCTCCTAAAGGCCCCATCTCCCAGCAACACTGCCCCCTAGAGGTCAGGTTTTCAACACACGGATTTTGGAGGACACATTCACCACAGCACATGCACTCACATGAGTCCCTGGGGTAAGTGTTATTATGGCATCTATGAAAAATACAATGTCTCAATCTTGAGCAATGAGAAAATTTGGGTAAAATTATAGAGACTGTATTGATGAGGCTTGGTGAAGGACTGCATGTGGATGTGGTAGAGAGGTAAAGCCAGGTGTGACTTTCAGGGTCTGGGACTTGCAGCTTTCAGGTAATTGCTGATACCATTTACTGAGACTCAGTAGTCATGAGGAGGAGTGGTTCTGAGGGGAAAAAATCAAGGTTTTAATTTAAGATGAGTGCTAGGTGGCTGTGAGACAACCAGCTGGATAAGTGAACTTATCCAGAGGCTGGCTGTATATTCATGTCTGGAGCTCAGAAAAGAATGCTGAGCTGGAGATAGAAATATGCAGTTACCATCATATTGATGGTCTAGGTTGGGGATGTATCATTAGGTGCAGTATAAAGGTAAAACATAAAAAACATAGCATATCTCACTTTTTTTTTTTTTCCAAAATCATAGGGATGGAGACCGGCTAGGATAGAGTATAAGGTGAAGCTGGTAAAGATAAGATGAAATATTGAAGCAGAAAAACAGAGGAAAGAGTTGTCTAATTCATGACTAATAAAATGAACAGCATGTAGAAAAATAATGTGGTGGAGGTTTATAAATATCTTTGGAAAAAACCACAATTTAGTCTTAATATTGATTCATCTCTAGAAGAGATGTAATTTAATTTCCACAAAGAAATGTAAAAAATTAAATTTTATTTAATTTTGAATTTGCTTTTTATGAATCTTCTAAGGTGGCTCACAAGTGTTTTTTGGTCTCTGCTGGAATTACCCTGTCCTCTCTGGAATGGGGAGACACAGTCAGGGCCCACTGATGAAGGGCTGTCTATGCTCATGTAGTGTATCTTCACAGTATGAATAACAATGGAAACACTACTGAAGCAAGAGAGTGGCAGGATCTGATTTGTTTTCTAGGTGGGAAGTTGGTGAGACCAGATGCAAGACAATCAGTTGGAACACGGGTAACAGGCTGGAGTGGCCAGGATGTGAGATAGCACCAAGAACACCTGCAGCAACCTATATTAGATAGGATGAGAGATTGTGCCTAGATCACCTGCAACAACCTGGTTTAGGTGTAGGATGAGAGATTGCATCTAGAACACCTGCAGCAACCTGGATTAGGTAGGATGAGAGATTGTTCCTAGAACACCTGCAGCAACCTGGATTAGATAGGATGAGAAATTGTGCCTAGATCACCTGCAGCAACCTGGATTAGGCAGGATGAGAGACTGTGCTGAGAATACCTGTAGCAATCTGGATTCCCTAGACTGCACTGACCCACTGGCAATAGAGAGGGAAGGCAGATTTGAGAAAAATGTTTGAAGTAGAATCAGCAGATCTTGGAGACTGATTCATTTGAAGCAGGTGAGGTAAGGAGAAGAATGTGAGAACAGAGACTGGACAATGTATACCCATGGGTGAATGAAGATGGATGCCATATCATCATGAGATTACATATAATACACATGGACTACCTTCTCAGTGGCTTTGTGAAGCGGTTCAGGCAGGCATTATTTTTCTCTGAGAAAATCTAGCTCAGCTCAATTTCAAAACCTAAGATGCTCAAGATATGTCGCCTTAATTCTTGCTTGCCACTAGCACCCCAGGTGTAGGGACTAGGATTTAGGGAAGAAATTCACCTATTTCACCCTCATTCATTCTAGGAATTGAAGGTTTCCCCTATGCTTTTATTTATGGTTCTTTCCAAGAACACAGTCAAATAAGTCAGCTAGGTATGACAAATGCCTCAGTGTAAAGTGAAGCAATTTCATGATGGATTGGTTCACATATGGCTTATTCTGATGCCTTCCAGTATGCCTGTCAATACTGGCAAAGCTAGAAAGTTAATAGCCACGTTTTTCTTTTCTTTTCTTTCTTTTTCTTTCTTTCTTTCTTTCTTTCTTTTTTTTTTTTTCTTTTTTACATTCCTTTGTGGCCAGGGCTCCATATGTGGCTCCGGTTTTGTACTTCCCTGAGATTTGGAAGAAGGAAGTGAGCAATGTGTGGCATGGTGATAGATGTGTTTAGTTTTTTGGGGGGCAAACTTTGACAGCAGGAAGGAGGTGCTCCCTACTATAGTTTCACAGTTTCTGCATTTGCTCCTGACTGTGAAGCATCCATTCTGGGCTCTTGACCCTCCTGGAGATGTCATATGTCACCTAGCATTCTCTAATAAATATCTGTCTGGTTAAATTAGGTAGAGTAAATTCTGTTGATTACACCTAAGAATGATTGTGATGTTCAAATGATACATATGGATGTGTGTATCCATCTATCTGCTATAATAGACATATATATGTTCATGTTGAGCAATTCATCTTGGCACAAATCACAGCTTTGGTACTGATTTTAAGCTGAAACTGACATTTTTAACTTAAACATTATTTGGCAGACATTAATTGAACACTTAGGATTTATAAAGCACTGTGCTAGACATAGATAAATTTGATATAGTCAGTCCCAGTCTTCAAAGAATCTCAAAATCTAGCATTACTCTGTTGCTTAAAATTCCCACTGGAAGCTAACCTATGAGACCATTCTTTTTCTCTCCCACTACTGTGTCCAGGGCCTAGCACCTGTGTACAACACATATATGTAAGCACACACACATATGCATATTCACACACTCACATATGTACACATATACACATGCACACACATATTTATTACAAGAATGAATTAAACTGTTTACCAAAATTGCTAGAAATAAATAAAATGACAGGATTTCTTTCAGACTACTTAGTGTCCAATTAAAACTTTTGTCTTCCAAGCCATACTTTGAAATTGATTTTTACTTTCTCTAACATAATCTTCTTATGGTAAACTTCCTGTGTCCAGTGTAATTTGCTCAGGACAGATTTTTCTTGAGAGTTTTCTTTTGCTTTTTGATTATACAGTTTTCCTAAAAATCCTCTTATCATCATCAAGAATCCTATTTTAAGTTAGCAAATGCATTTCAAGATGCTTCTAGGCACCCATTTACCAGCCAACTAATCATTTTCAGAACAAATGTTTGTTTATCTATTACCTGATCCATTTACTCACACTAGCCAATCCAGATAGCTAGCTTTATAGGAGTTTTTTACGATTATATACACAATTTTTATTTTCTAGTTTTGAACTTGGTGGTTCAGGTGGATAGTGCAATATTTTGCCACATACTTTTCATGTTATAAATGATAAAATAGTGACATAAGGAAGTTATGAGACTTGCCTAAGTTTTTCCAGAATGGGAGGAATAATCAGTTTTTGCTTTTTCAGTTTTAATTTCCTACAGTTAATGTTCTCTTCTAATTCATTCTCTAAACACACTCTTAAGGTTTTTAAAATAGTGATGACTCAGGCATAAAATAACAGTGGTGGCTTAAAGGAAATTATTGGAAATCTCTCCAATCCTGGCTCTTAGACCACAAGTAACGTCCAGGAGAACACGTCATGGCATGGGGCAGGTGGGCCTCATACTGTTTAGGACAAGAAGGTGTTTAAGGTCTATTGTGACTTTTATAGTTATGTTTTATAGGCTGAAATAACTTTCAATGAGAAGTAGTCACTTTTCAAGATAATAATTGTCGGGAATTCTGAGAAGAAGGCCTACTGGTAGCAACCCTTGTCAGAGGCTCCTGAGCAGAGGAAGAAAAACTGGATGGAATTGGACTCTATGAAGCCAAAGACGGGAGAGCTGAATTAAGAAAGAAGTTCTGCAAGCTGTACCTCCAAGGAAGAGCATTCAAGCAAACAAATTACAGGTACAAAGCCTATTGACTAGAGGATGGGAGACTCCTCCCCCAAGCAGGAGGTCTGCCCCAGGCTATCTGCGAATGAGCAGGGAACAAAGGACCTTTCATTTTACTTCGCTGGAGACAGCTGCTAAACTCCAGGTCTCTTTCTCCAGGGAGGTTCCATTTATGAATGTAGACACCACCCCACCAGGCATAAAATTGAATGGATATTTTCCCCCACAAGTCCAAGCTCCCACTCCATCCTTTCCCCCTTGGATGGTGGTCTGGGGTTCTACCTCCTGCATAGCATAGTGTTTGGTCTTGTCCTGAGAGACCTGGGCATAGTGTGGACCACCAAATGTCAGGATGGAATCTGTGACTAAAGGGGAATAAAGAGGATGTAGGAAGAAAGGGACACTCAGTGGGAGAAGGAGCAGTCCCTTGGTTATGACTATGCCCGGCCAGTAGTAGTGTTGACTCTCAGTTCAGGCTGTGTATGGTGGGATGGGGTGCAGAACCCCCAGCTCTGATGGGACCCACAATGGGAGAATGGTTGCCCTGTGTGGACTGAGTTTGTTAGACAGGCCTGGTCCCAAGCTCCTACTGGGCAGAGGCTTGATAGACATTGACTGCACCCTGACAGCAAGAATGTGGTCTCCTGATTCCAACAGAACCCTTGAGCAGTGACTTACTGAGTGTGAACCAAGACCTGAGGACGAGGGCATGCTCCACTGCCTCTAGTAGGGCTAGTGAGCAGAGGCTTACCAGGTGAGGACTGGGACTTGCAGGTGAAGTGTGGTGCCCTGACTCTAACAGAGCCTGCAAACAGAGGCTTGCCAGCCAGTGGGCTGAGACTGGCAAGGGGAATCATGGTCCCCTGACTCCAACTGGTCTGGCAAGCAGAGGCTAGCTGTGCATGGACTGAGACCAGTGGGTGGGGGCATTACCCCTGGCTCCAGCTAGGCATGTGAGCAGACAAGCAGACAATAGTGTGAACTGAGTCTGGCAGGTGGGAGTGTGGATCCCTGGCTCCAATTGTGCTTTGAATCCCTTTGCTTTGAATTGTCCTTGAATCCCTCTCTGTTGGGCAGGTTAATCTCTCCAACCAGAGATAACCCATGTCTGGGGCTTTCCACTCAGGGACATTCTGAGGTTGACCTTTGAAGTTCTGTAGTGGAAAAGAACTGAAGGGTGGGGGCTGGGTGCCACAGCTTTTGTATCTCTTCACAGTCGCATTTTAAATCTAATAGTGTGGTTTCTTAGGATAGGGTAGAGGTTGGCTGATATCAAAACAGAGCTAGACTGCGCTATCTCACCAAGTAGGTCCTCAGAGTCTCCAGCCAAAACTCTGAAAGGGATCTTTGTAAGGTTATAGGAGATAAGCCACAATTACAAAGCCTAGAGCTTTGGTAAGGGGCTATCGCTACTACCTGGGAACCCCAATTCAATCTCACCCTACCAGTTCTAATAACAAAACAGTGGAAAATAAACATGGTGCGAACCCAACAGAAGAACTCTGGCAACATGAATAACCAGAGTAGATCAACCCCCCCACACCAAAGAAATGATAAAGGAGATACAACTGAAGATGCCATGTATAGACAAATGGCAGCAAGGGAAGAAGTTGAATTCTGAATATAGATCTCAAATAATATAAATAGAATGGAAGAAAAGATAGAAATTGAATTCCAAAGAGTAGTTCTAAAGTTGTCTCAAGGAATTAATGAATTCAAAGCCCAAGTGACCAAAGATATGGACAGAGCTCATGGAAATGAAAAGTTAGTTGAGGAGCTCCAAAATACAGTAGAATCCCTCAGTAATAGAGTTGACCAGTCAGAAGAAAGGATATATAAAACTGAGGACAAAAGCTTTTGAACATTCCCCAACAGTCAAAGAGGCAGATAAATGGAGAGGAAAAACTGATCATTCCCTGAGAGAGTTGTGGGATCCCTCCAAAAGATCAAATGTTCCTCTTATAGGAATTCATGAAGGAGAAGAGGATGGTCCTAAAGGTACAGATGCTCTACTCCAAGAAAATTTGGTGGAGAATTTCCCAAACATTGCAAGAGATACAGAACTTCAGATAGTAGAGTTTCAGAACCCCAGCAAGACTTAATCCAAATAAAGCATCTCCTAGACACATTGTGATTAATTTTGCCAAAGTTAAGATGAAGGAGAAAATTCTGCAAGCAGCCAGACATAAGAAAAGCATCACCTACAAAGGGAGCAGTATCAGAATAACTGCAGATTACTCAGCTGAAACGTTTCAAGCCAGAAGATGATCATCGACCTTCAGTCTTCTAAAACAAAACAACTTCCAGCCCAGGATCCTTTATCAAGCTAAACTGAGTTTTATTTGTGATGGAGAAATCAAATACTTTCATGACATAGACATGTTGAAGACATTTGCCATAACTAAACCAGCTCTCCAGGATATTCTCAGAGACCCATCCTTCACAATGAGCAGCACAATGCTCTACCTCCAAAGTAAACTCAACCAGAAATTTTTTTAACAAAACCCAACTTCCACAGTAATGAAAAGATTAAAATTGTCCACTGGATATCCAAAAATCATGACACCCAAAACACAACCAGGCTTGTCAATTCTCTCAATTAATGTGAATGGTTTAAATTGTCCTCTACAGAGGCACAGCCTGGCTGACTGGATACATAAACTCAGACTGGATATCTGCTGTATACAAGAATCTCACCTTACCTTAAAGAATAAAAATAGACTCAGGGTGAAGGGAAGGACTTGTATAATACCAGCAAATGGAAACTAGAAAAAAGCAGGGGTTGTAATTTTAGTAGCAGATACAATTGGCTTTACATCAACAAAGATAAAGAAAGATAAGGAAGGTCACTACATATTTGTCAAGGGAAACACCCAACATGAAGAGATTTCAATAATTAACATTTATGTACCCTACCAGAATGCTCCTCAATTCATAAAGCAGACCCTAATGGATATGAACAACTTAATATCTTCCTGCACTATAATAGTTGGAGATTTTAACACCCCTTTGAGTTTTGGATAGATCCTCCAAGAAGATACTAAACAAAGAAATATTAGACTTAAACCTGACCCT
>CAUYPK010030921.1:0-27222 GCA_963574355.1 Loris lydekkerianus
ATAGATCCTGTGGCACAGTGGACCCATGTGGCACAGTGGACCTTTGTGCCAGTGTGGACCCTTGTGCCACAGTGGTCACATGTGGCAGAGTGGACCCTTGTGGCACAGTGGACCTGTGTGGCACAGTGGACCCTTGTGGCATAGTGGATCTGTGTGGCACAGTGGACCCGTATGGCACAGTGGACCCTGTGGCACAGTGGACCCTTGGGGCACAGTGGACCCCTGTGACACAGTGGACCCTGTGACACAAGTGGACCCATGTGGCACAGTGGACCCTGTGACACAGTGGACCCATGTGGTACTGTGGACCCTTATGACACAGTGGACCATTTTGGCACTGTGGTTGTGAAAATTACATCAGCTGAAACCCATAAAGCACTTACAATGATCCTTGCTCATACTAACCATGCAATAAACATTAGCTATTATATTATCATAATTTATTTTCAAAAGAAGTTTCTGCTCTTGGTGGAAATAAAAGACTGAAACATCAATCAGTGAGAGAATGAAGTCAGGAAAGAACCTCAACCTAGAAGGGGACTGTTGCCTTTGCAGATCAGAGGAGGCGGGTGCTCTGGGACCTCAGCCTAGAGGAGGACTGTCACCTTTGCAGATCAGAGGAGGGGGTGCTGTGGGGCCTCAGCCTAGAGGGGGACTGTCACCTTTGCAGATCAGAGGAGGGGGTGCTCTGGGGCCTCAGCCTAGAGGGGGACTGTCGCCTTTGCAGATCAGAGGAAGGGGGTACTCTGGGACCTCAGCCTAGAGGGGGACTGTCACCGTTGCAGATCAGAGGAGGGGGGGTGCTCTGGGACCTCAGCCTTGAGGAGGACTGTCACCTTTGCCGATCAGAGGAGGGGGGTGCTCTGGGACCTCAGCCTAGAGGGGACTGTCACCTTTGCAGATCAGAGGATGGGGTGCTCTGGGACCTTAACCTAGAGAGGACTGTCACCTTTGCATATCAGAGGAGGGCGGGTGCTCTGGGGCTGGGGGGAGGCGTCACAAGCCTGCAAGGAGCCTCTCAAGGGTTTGAATCTCAGGGATGAACCAACAACTGCATGAAGGGGAAGACACACCAAATATGGATCTCAAAGGAAGTCTTGGGCTGGTAGAGAAAAGAAATGAGCACCTTCCAGCAGGGAGATGCCGAGAGCCCTGAGGTGCCCAGGCGACAGCGGGGGCAATGACCTTCAGAGCCCCCAGGCCTAGGGCTTCTGCAGAAAGAGGAGTCTGGTCCAGTTTAGGTCAACTCATCGTCAGAGATGCGAAAGAATTATGAGGTTCCAAAGAATAACCCCAATAAAGTCATGGGTGGTTGAGATGATTCTGTTCACAGAAGAGAAAATGAGGGAATTACATCAAACATCTCAGAGTGCACACCAGCAAAAGCTATTTTTCTTCTTTCTAGAAGCCTGAACAAGAAAACAGTTCACATTTCAGTAAAAGGATTTAGATGCAAGGGCAGGCTGATTCAGACATGACTAAGGATTTGCGTTTGTAACATTTGAAGATAAAACAGGTAATCGGTTTGGAGATGGGGTCTGGGTGGAAAAGGGAGGGCATTTAGTTGCTTACCCCTGACGGATGTGCCCAGCCCTGGTCGTGGGCCACGTGAAAAGCCCTCACTACCAGGAAAAGGCACCACCGCTATCTCCGAGAGCCGTGCCCCGCGATGAGACCCAGCATCTCTTCCCCAGTGAGACCAGAACGCCAGGGGAGTGAGGCCGGAAATGGAAAGTTCTAATAGGGAAAGGAGACTCTCCAAGGTCGACATGGGAGAGAGGTGTTGGGAGGGGAATTGAGCAGCAGGGAGCTCCAGCGAGGCGTGTGCATGTAGTGGGCAGTCTATACCATCCAGTAGTGGCCCTGCAGCCCCTTATTCCCACCAAAGGTCACGGCACTGCGGCCTCAGTTTATACAATCCTACTGGGTGATGTAGCCACCTCCACTGGCCTCAGAGATGCCGACAGCATGCTCAGGGGGCCTGGGCAGTTTGCTGACATTGTGTACTGGAGGTCAGGTATTTAAGGAGAGTCGTCAGAGGCGACTAATCTCCCAAAGTCAGGCTGTCAATCACGGTTGTTTTGTCTGCAGTTAGGTGTGGGAGGAGCCACAGGTTCTGAAAGGCAAACCACTAACAAAAGCCCACAGACAGCCCTCTCTCCAACCTCCCTCTGCCTAGAGTCACGTTTTGGTTCATTACCCATGAAATGTTTCATTAGCAGAGAGCTGGTGGCATGTAGTGAACAAGCCGGGTGCCCCGCCCGGTGCTTTGACAAGAGAGACAGCTTGGGGCTGGGGCTTAGTTCTGAGACAGTCAGGAAGTCTCAGCCCCACGTCTGAGACTGGGGACCCGAGTGGCCGCGCTCCTGGAAAAGCTTCTGGTTCTGCGCATCTAACCTCAGCCCACTCCTGCATTTCCGTCTGCTGCAAGGGGGCCGCTGGTCGCCATTCATATGGTTGGACTCGAAAGGGACTCAAGAATGAGTCGGTTCTGCCCTGTCCACCCACACAGGTCAGGCAGCAGGACACCCACTGTGTCCACAGGAAACTGAGGACCAGATGGGTCAGAGACTCACTCAGGGAGCAGCCTGCCCTGTCATGTTCATGACAGTCTCCTCCCACCCTCAAACCTGGGATGTAAAGTATTTCTAAGGGCCACTCCCAGCTTCTTCTGACTAAAAGTGGCCAACTAAACACCTACGTCCTCCTCCTCCCTCTCCTCAGTTCACATTCAAATAAACAAGAAGAGCATCATTATAGACCATAAATGTTTGATAAATTCTTGGGAAATAGGAAGCATTAGAAGCACCAGGCCAACACAGAGAAACAGAGGAAACCGCAGAGCACGACAGTGCGGCTGATGCCCCGTCACATGAAGGGCTGTCTCCAGAAGACCTACATGCAAGGGCCAGGAATCGGCCTTGGGCGACTGAGACAACTCGCCTGGGAACTACATTTGGAACAGCTTGGTTGCCTTCATTGCAACTTGGTTGGAAGCAGCTGAGTTTTTCTCAGCTCCCAAGGAGAGGGTCAGGTGTGCCCTGGGACGCACTCTGCCCAGAGGGGAGCACACCCTCCTCCCTCCTGCTTTCCTGGGAGCCAAAGCTCCCTCCATCAGTGGGGAGGCCTGAATTGCAGTGGACTTAGGCAACAGTGAAAGATGCCACTGGCAGCTCCCAATGTGAAAGATGCAGTCCCTTCACTCCTGCACACGACCCTCACAGCCAGGGTCGCCAGGCATTCCGGCATGACCAAAAACATGAGAGTGGACCAGGATGGACAGAGAGACGCTCGCCCGGAGAAAGGAGGCAGCTCTGGGAGCAGGAAGAGACCTTGGAAAGCTCTGCTTTCATTCCTGGAGAGATAGGGGGGCACCTGGCATCCAGAAAATTGTAGGCTCCAATGAGAAAGAAGCAGAAATTAAAAAGTGCTCTTTGATTTTAAAATGCTTACCAAAATAAAACTCTGCAGATAGGCCAGAGAGTTGGAGAAAGCAGAAGACCAAACTGATGCAACTGAAGTGAGTTAGAAAATCTCCCAGAATATTGTGGGAAGAAGAAAAGAAGAGAGATGGAAAATGTGAAAGAAAATTTAAGAGACATGAAGAAACAGACCAAGAAGTCTGATGTCCACGGAAGGGGCATCCCTCCAAGGGGACCCAGGAAGGGTTACAGGACTGCAGAGAGCCCTCGTCCATAGGAAGAGGCCATGAAGGGCTGGACAGGGCCGATTCGTCAAAGTTCTGCATCCATGTCATTGACACTGAAGAACTTGGAATAACAATACTCCCCAAGAAGCTTCCAGCAGCGTAAGTTGACACAGACACATCTGGCAACAGACTTCTCACCAGCAACGCTATACTAAATGCTCAAAATGGGTTGCCCAGAGTCCTGAAGATTTTCAAAGCAGAAATTCTCTATCTAACCAAAACATTAATAATCAACAGAATGAATACAATCTATGTTTATTTTCAAAATTATTATGGAGAAAAAGGGGAGGGGAGGAAAGGCTGGAGGAGCTGGAGGGGTGGACACGCACAGTCACAGTGGAATATGACTTCAGCCAGAGACCACTAGAGAGAACTGTCTTCAAGGCTGAGCCAATCTCGATGCTTAGAAAAATGTCTAAAGTGAGTAATTACATAACCCGAATCCTGGGAATGCTTCCTATTGCATTAAAAACATCTTGAAGTCAAACCTGTATGGTTAAAGAAAGTAATGTAAATGTAACAAGACTTGGTCAAGTAACAATTATGTAACAACCCAAATCTGGGAGGTCAAGCTGAGTCAAGTGGAAAGAAGGGAGCTGCCTTTATTTCCTCATTTTTTGTAGCAGGGAGTCAATATTTGCTGTCTAAATTTGATAAATCAAGAAATGTTTGCTTAAGTATCATAAAATCATAAAACAAGAAGTGAAACAGCTGGAAGTAATAACGTAAGTGGTCAAAGCTGGGTGCTTGTGGCAGCCACAATCACAGAGACGGCTACTCTGAGCGGGGCCCAGCCGGCCACAGAGACGGCTACTCTGAGTGGGGCCCAGCCGGCCACAGAGACGGCTACTCTGAGCGGGGCCCAGCTGGCCACGGTTCCAGGGCAGGTTCTGCCGAGTGAACTGAGGCACCAGCATATTGGCTAACGTGGACCCAAATCAAACAACTTGGCCGCATTTGTCTTGCAAAACACAGAATCCGCATACACTGTCTATGGCTCACGACCTTTGATAGCATGTGTCCCCGAGGCCTTCTGTCATCAAGAACATTGTTGAGCCCTAACCAGTGTCAGCTGTCTCAACCTATTAGCCTTTCTGGACACAGCGGGGTCCCGCCTCCTGGGCACTTCCCTCACTGGCCACTACTGATGGCTATCGTTGTTGAGGAGCAGCTCAGGCCCAGTTCTCCTCTTGGACACTGGTGATCTCAGCTGGTCTTTCATATCATTTGTCAGCCATAGTCCTCACTTCAGATTGCTAGGATTGCCCCCTTTCAAAGCCCCACACTGTGTGACCGGTTGCTATCAGGCAGAATGGAATCCCCACTCGCCACGACCAAAGCTCTTCTCCTAATCCAGCCTTCACTCATACACCCTCCTGCCACTCCCTCGTCCTGGTGACAGTGACTTCGTTCTTCCTGATGTCCAGCTCCTCTCACAGGGTCCCCCTGCCAGGCACTGCCCTGTCTCAGCTTCCTGCAGAGACTGCGTGCCGTGGTCTCCTCCAGACCGGTGGTCAGCATGGCTCCCCCCACACCCCAGTCTTGTGAGCCCCTCTCCCAGCTCAGATGCTCCGTGTCCACCTCTCGCACGCAGTGAAGGTGGCAGTGACCAGGGCCTGACTGCTCCACACTCCCTCCTACCACAGACACCGTCCCTGCCATCTCACCTGCCCGCTGCTCCTGAACATGTCCCCTCACCTCAGGGCTCTTCATCCCGCAGAGCATGGCTGCCCCCTCACTGCTGTGAACTGTCGTTCAGGTGCTCTCACTGGGCAGCTGGTCCTGGAGAGCCACAGTGGCATACTCCATGTTTTTATGTTCCCATAGCGCATATCTCCTTTATCCCCTTCCCATGTACCCCAAATAATATGCTTGTCCTTAAAGCCCAGCAGCTTGTCACCTGGTCCATGTCCCACACAGTACACCAACTCCCAGAGAGCCTAAATCTTTGCTGCTTGGATTGTGATCCCCAGTCACCAGCCAGCACACAGGGGGCATCTGAGAGGTCCTGGGGGTGAGCAAAGGGGCCCTCTCTGACCTCTGTGACTCATATAGCCCATGTGGAGCCAGCCTCCGCGGCCAGCAGGATGGCGCTCTCCCCTTGTGCAGACCTGGTGCTCCAGGGTTTGGCCAACTTCACAGTAGCCACAGGGAATGGGTGAGGATGAGGATGGAGTGAGCCTCTGCCTGAGTCCAAGGAGAGGAACGTGAACAGCTGAGAGTGGGAGAGTTCCCAGGAATGAGTGGCAGGAGCAGCTAAACAGGGCCCTTCTGTGACATCCAAAGGCCCGGCATTGTGGTGTCGGCGCGCGCCGGCCTATGTGTGCCCAGAGAGGAAAGTGCTGCAGACCTGCCTGCAGAAGACCAGCCCAGGGTCTGAGACTAGGAAAAGTGGGGGAAAAACAAAACTGTCATTCTTCCACATGGTGCTGGTTTTTACAATGAGCATGAATTCTACCTAAAATAACTGCTTTTTAAAGGTGAGCCCTGGGGAGGAGGGCTGAGGCCGACTGATCTGAATTCAAATCTCCCCATTTCTTCCTTTGAAGGTGGAGGGCCGTTGTGAGGAAGCTAAGCTCACATGGGGGCCACCTCTCTCTCCAGGCTAAGTGAAAGCAAGGAGTGAAATCTCTGAACCCCCCTAGAGTTTCTTCCTACCCGGCCAGGTAGAACTGCTGTTTTAAGCTTGGAAGCAGGCAGAATTGTGGACTCTGGGACTCTAGGACAGTTTGCATAAAGCTGGACAGAGACAGTGTCCCCATTTGCCTGGCAGAGCAGAGGAAACGCGGCCGCCTTGCCCGGGAGCCCTGCCTGGCTCCAGGCTGCTCACACTGAGCAGCCCCGGGCAGCCACTCACAGCAACTGCAGATCTGTAAATTCCTCGTTCACGTCTTCCATTCAGAAAGAGATCATATTTGCTAATCTTCTCCATAAACATGTATTACAATCTTGGGATTTTATCAGACCATGTACACAGAGTAATTATAGGAAGAATAGTGCATTATTTGCATATCTAGTATTTAAAGGGTTACTTATGTAATTATTGAATGTTACTTAGAATAAGCTGTTTGATTCCCTTTCATCGTGAGCCAAACATTGGGTTTTGAAAGGAATTCCTTTAAACTTCAATAATATAAAGGCTCATGGTAATGTTAAGTTACAACTCTAGCTTAAGTGAGTCAGACATGAAAGTATTTATGGCTGGTTTTCTATGAGTGAGTTAACTTTAGACACTTTTTTTTTTTTAAAGTCAAGTATCCGTTGCTCTCGGTAGACACAAGGATATGATCAGCCATCCGGAGTGCTGTGTCCTCCCTAACTTTTGTTGTTTTAAGCTCCCGGCATAACAAACCTGGCTGTGCATCAGCACCTGAAGTGAGTAAAAGCAGCTCCTTTATCAAGTCCCCACCAGACGCTGGCTTTTCCAAACTCACACAGAAAGGGAAGGGTGAGCGGAGAGAAAAGGAAGCGTGAAGAGGGTGGTAAAGACCTGGACCGGGGAGGCCCTGAGTGTGAAGGGGGCAGAGAAGTGAGGTGAGTGTTGTTTCTGCCCCGTCAAAAGGCAGATTGGGGCTAGACCTTTTTCAAACTGGAGGCCAGTGGACACCGGCACAGTTCTGTCCAAGGCAGTTTCCACAACAGTGCAGTTGCGATGACCAGGGCCAGGAGTTCCCTGACACTCATCAAAGGGTATTCCGAGGACCCACGCTCACCTGCTGCCCTGGACCTGCAGGAGCCAGGTCCACTGAGAAACATCCTCCTTTCTCCACCACCAGGACAGCAAGCCAGAGTCTGGGCAGAGTACACACTGCACACACGCACTCCCACACTCACACACACCCCCATACTCAATCTCACACGTGCTCACACACTCTTACACTCCCACACACACTCGCACACCCTTCCACACTCACTCTCACACATGCAGCTCACATACATGAGCACACACTCATCTCACATACTTCCCCATATTCACACACACTCAGTCTCACACATGCACACTCACACACATTCTCATACAATCACACTCTCATGCTCATCCCTCAACACACACTCATATGCAAACTTACACACTCTCACATGCACTCACACTCTCCTCCCACACTCCCACGCTCACACACACACATTCCCTTCTAAACACTCTCACACACACTCACTCGCACACTCACTCTCACTTTCTCACACTCTTGCAGAATACTCACACACACAATCACACTTACACTCTCACTGGCTGCTCTACTTGGAAGTTCTTACTGAGAACTTCACTCTGAGTGCTAAAGAGAAGGAACCAGTTGAAAGAGATTCAATTTCAACTTTGATGTAAACATCCCGGCTTTCTTGGAGGGCAGCCATGTCTTTGATCCTACACAAACTGTTAAGAATCAAGTGTCTTAAGCCCTGATCAGTTGAAGTGTAACACATTTACAGTTATTTCCAGTCTAAGTTAGCTTGCAGGTGATTAATGGAGGGGTAAAATGACAGGAGCGCAGTCTTAAGAATTCCTCAACTAACAAAGACGTTTAAATAAGTTAAATTAGTCCCAGTGTGTTGAAAAACTTGAAGCTATTGCCATGACATTCATTTGACATCTGGTAACAACCTTTAATATTTTCAAAGTATTTTCCTTCCTTTTTATATTGGCCGGGGAGCTGCCTGTGCCTCTGGCTGTGCTGCTCTGTGAAGTCAGCCCCTCTCCACACACAGAGTCAGGTGTTGTAGAAAGAACACGGAACCGGAATTTGGTGCCTTCAACTCCTGGCTGCACACAGACTGTTGGACTTTGGGAAAGTTACTTAACCCATGAAATAGCAGGTTGAAAAATAAGATTCCTGATAGCCCTGAAATTCTAAAATTCTTTATCAACTCACACCCAAAGCCAGGGAGCTTTAAACAAATACTTACGCTGGGCTGCGAGCAGCTGTTCTGGGTGGGTTCTGAGTATTTGTATGTTTGAAAAGCTACTCAGGTGGTTCTCAAGTACAGCAGAGACTGAGGATGGCTGTGCAGAGGGGAGAGGGCACCCCTACTCAAACGACAGGACTGGGGAGCAGCGATCGTTTCTCAAACACCTGTTGGGTACTTCCACAGGTCCCTGAGCAGCATGTGGGAGGAGGAACAGAAGTCAGGGTCTGGGCAGAATTCTGACTGTCTGGAATCTCTCCCTTGTGGCAAAAGCCTTTCCTTGACTTCTCTTTGTCTGCTAGGGACAGGAGGTGAAGATGTCTCAGAGCAGGAGAGAAGGTGGCCGAGAGTTTATGGCTAAAGTCATTTTCAGGAATGAGTGTGTGTAACTTGGTGCAGGACGTGCTCTCTGTCTTTCCCTTCAAGACCATGCTCGGAAAGGACTATCTCACCTGGCCATTGTTGAGAACCAAATACTCCTGGGAGAAGGCCAAGCCAATGGATAGAGCCTCAGAAGTACCCTGGAGGCGCCTGGACCTGACGTGCCCCCAGCCACCTCCCTGCAAACTTCTCAGCATCTGGCTAATCCCTTCCTCTGCCTGAGATAGTGGCGTGGGGCTGTGGTCACCTGTGTCTGAGGACTCCTGATGAGTACAGGAGCCCGTCTGAGAACATCCGTCTCAAACTCACACCTTGACACACTTTGTCATGTCAGCAGAGTCAGGTCATGCTAAGCAATTGCAAAGAAGGAGCTTAAATGGGAGGACAAGGGGTTTGTGCCTTCAGATAGTCCCCCTCACCTGCCAGGATGGGTCTGTGCCAGCTTGTCAGAATGCCAGGATCTTGGACCCCACCCACACCTCCTGAATGCGAATGTTCATTTTAGTAACATTCCCAGGTGAGACCTGTGTGCTTTCTGGTCTGAGAAGCCCTGCTCTATAAGATCCATGTGGCCAAATGCCTTGTCAGGGAGTGATGAGCCTGTACAGCAAACCTATTATCACTAATTCCAAGGGGCAAAGAAATCATCTGTCTTTAAGTGGGGAAAATAGCACAGGATGCCAGCCCTGAAACTGGGTCGCCTTTGCGGGGACTTGGGGATTTGAGTTCTGCGAGGAGGGATCAGGAAGGCAGATGTGGTGGAACTCGCTCTGTATTACGTACTCGGACGTGTCTCCACGTGGGCGCTGGGTGCTCCTCAGTCGTGTTAGAACGTGGGCCCTCCATCTGGCCAGCCCCATCCGGAGCTGTTTGGAGGGTCTTTCCTGAATGACCATCAGAGGTGACAGACAACAGGCCACTTAATAGACATCACAGGAGAACTGGGATCACAGCTTGTTCTAAGAAAACACTGCACCCCAAGAGTGAATTTGGAGATGTGCCTTTTCCTTCTATATCCCAGCCAACCAAAATTCCAAGGCACCTGCCTCCTAGGGGAGGAGGAGAATAGACAGATGACGGGGGTGGGGGTGAATGTGCCCCAGGAAAGTGGAATCAGGGAACGCAGCTCTGTGCCCCTAGCTGTGCTGTGAAGGCCTGGGAAGTGGAAAAGCTGAGGGGCCCAGAAGCCACAGGTGGTACGTGTCCTGCCCAGCTATACCACAGGGATTGGCAGCCACTAGCCTCAGAGGAAGACAGGGCAACAGAGACACAGCCCAGTGGACCAATTTCGGGAGGTCTAAGAGCAGCAAACCAGGGCAAGAAGGTGGTGGACCAAGGAAGAACCCTGTTCACGGTGGGTCAGAGGGTGGCCATGGGCTCTGGATGAGACTCTGGCAGGGTGGAGGATGGGCATGGGTTCTGGAAGAGATACTGGTGGGTCGGAGGGTGGACGTGGGCTCTGGATGAGACACTGGCCAGGTGGATGGTGGACATGGGCTCTGGATGAGACACTGGCCAGGTGGAGGATGGACGTGGGCTCTGGAAGAGATACTGGTGAGTCGGAGGGTGGACGTGGGCTCTGGATGAGACACTGGCCAGGTGGAGGGTGGACACGGGCTCTGGATGAGACACTGGCCGGGTGGAGGGTGGACATGGGCTCTGGATGAGACACTGGCCGGTGGAGGGTGGACATGAGCTCTGGATCAGACATTGGCTGGGTGGAAGGTGGGCATGGGTTCTGGATGAGACAGTGGTTGGGTGGAGAGGGGGCATGGTCTCTGTATGAGACATTGGCAGGGTGGATGGTGGACCTCAGGGGGGTGGGTGTGGCACGGAGGCCCACAAGTGTGGACATCGAATGCTGAGTGTGTTTTAGCCTCAGGTCTTCCAGCCAGTCTGGGTCATGGCATTCCTGTGGTCTAAGGCTGCCCATGCAAGTTACAACTCTAGAGGCCAAAGGCACATGTCCTGCCTTATCCAGCCCCACTTCTTCCCCCGCTGTTGCTAAGCAAGGTATTGGGATAGTAGGCTGGGAGGGGCCAGGCAGCCTCGTCACTGGGATGTTTTCATGTGTGGCGAGGGTGGGAACAGGTCCCCGTCTATAATTAGGATTCCCTAGAAATCCCCCCAATTTGTCACAAAGCGTGTGTGAGGGACACAACAGCCCAGCCTCAGCAGCCCCTGCCAGGTCCCCCCCGTCACCCCCCACAACCCCTCAAACACACATATGTATGGAGACACATGCACATACACAGATTCACATGTGTGCACAGAGACACAAGCATGTATCCTACACATATATACACACTATCAAGTTAGTGCATACTCACTTGCACATGTGCACATGGAAATGTGCTCACACACATGCTCCTTGTACATACAAGCACACATGCTCATGTATACACACATACATGTGCACACACACATATAGGGCTACACATACATGCTAACCTCATATACACACAGTCACACATCATGTATCATGCAGAGACACACACATGCACCCTATACATATAGACACACATGTTTGTGCATATACATGTGCACACACAGACACACACAAGCACACTATACGTACACACATGCATACACATGCACACATGTGCACACATACACACATGCACCCTATACATAGAGACACACATGTTTGTGCCTACACACACGCACATGTGCACACACACACATAGGGCTACACATACATGCTACCCTCATATACACATACACATCATGTATCATGCAGAGACACACACATGCACGCCTATACCATGTGTGTACACATATACATTCCCACACACAGACATCACACACACCTGCGGAGACACATTCACCCTGGTCACATGTGACAGCTGCTCTAAGCCCTGGGCCCTCCTAGAACCTGATTTGGAGGCGTCTGGCCACACACAGAGATCAGACACATATAACCCCAGGTGACCACCCACAGCAGACGTCACATTGGCTGCTTTGTCCAGGAGCCCCAGAATGCCAGCCCTAGCTGGTACAGCACCCCGGCTGCCAGGAACGGGACATATGGCATCAAGGTAACTTTATAGATGCAACTGGACTCACAGCAGGGTCACATCCCAGTCAGCCCACTAGAGGCTGAAATACATTAGCACCCGCATACTCCTGAGCCGGGCGGCTCAGCCTAGAAGGTGTGCAGGACACTTACATCAGCCTCCAGTTGGGTGCAGTCGCACAACACAAAGCCTGCTAATGAAGTGTTGAGTTTCTCCTATAGCTTGTCAAACGCTGCTCGGGATGCTAGACAGGTGCTCAGCACTGCCTCTGTGGGCACGTCCTGCTCTCACACCGCATAAAGCCAGAATGCCGTGAGTTGAACCATTATAAGTCAGGCCTGTCTGTACTCTGCTGAGGACAAGGGGTGGGCGAGACACAGACCACCACCCACCACCACCACCACCCTGGACACTAACGGTCCACCAGGAGATGACCCAGCTCATGGACACCTGAGCAGACGTATGGCTGGAGCAGGCAGAAGTGAGTCGTCCCAAGTCCTCAGATCGCAGCCCCAGCTAAGGCTCTGCCCCTGGCTAATGTTATCATTGCCTCTGTGCCTCAGAGATAACCCTGGGTGTTTCTCTGAGCTGAGGGAAGGTTAAAATGAGTGGAGGGCTGCAGGATCCAGGGCTGGTCTGTCCACGACGGCTGCTGTGGCCGTACTGTGTCACTGAGGAAAAGGGATATGTGAGAGTCCCAACTTGAGGATGACCAATGAGGACAACTACGGTGATGGGGGGCCCCGAGCTCAGCCTCCCTCCACCCACTGCGGCTGCATTGTGCCAGGTAAGGCCCTGCGGACGGGGCCGTGTGGACACAGTGGTCTCATATCCCAATCCTACTCGGACGGCTCCCCGGCCTCTGCCACCCTGGGACCCTCTATTTTCACATTTCTGATTTCGAGAGCCTGAACCAAATTCCCTGAGTTCAATGAGGTCCCTTCCTACTCTAAGATGTTATAAAACGACAGCATTTTAATTATCTCCGAGATCCAGGTGAGTGGTGCTGCACTGCAGAGCCTGCCTGGGAAGAGCAAAGATAATTTTAACTGATTTAATAAGGAGAGAGAAGCATAACCAGCTTGAGTTATTGACATTTTCCTTCACCTTTTGCCAAGATAGACTGGAATTCATTTGAAAGAAAAATATTGCTGATTGCATAAAATACACTGTACCTGCTCCATACTTGGCAATCCACTAGTCATCAATTAGGATTAGAGTGGAGAGGGTTGAAATGTTGAGTCTCTGAAAGGGTCACCCAGTTCACCTAGAAACTGATTGGTATTGGTAGTAAGGATAAAAACAGGAATAATTAGGTGTACTTCAGTTGGACGTAATTGTACATAGCCGCAGTGTGCATCATGTTGTTCAATTAAGCTGGGTGATGGTGGGCTTGAATTTTAAGTGAAACATGTCCTCTGAACTCTCAACGTGCTTCCTTCTCATCCCCACTTTGCTCTGTTCTCCAGGAACCACTGTCATGACTCCAGCAGCCCCTGGAAGGACCATGCCTCTCTGCAGAGCTCGGTGCCATGGAGAAGTCAGCAGGGAGAGCCTTACCACGCCCACCGCCAGTGCAGCCCCCGCCACAGACTGGGCCCCAGAAACACCACGAGCCGATGAGACCATGAAACACACACCTGAAGCACCAGCACCACCGAGGCAGCCGAGGCACTAATTAGGCGTAAAGCAAAGAGGGGATGTTAATTAAGTGACGGCCCAAGGCGGCAGGGCCTAGTCAGGTTGTGGCCCTGGTGGGGACTCCACGGAAGCCCTGAAAGGGCTAAGATCTCACTGCTTGATGGGGGAAGGGAGCTCAGGTGGGGAGGAAGAGAAAGTTCTTGGTACTGGAAGCGTGGGACTGAGGCCCCAGGAGGACATGCTCCTCCTTATGGAATGCCCGAGGTATTCTCACCTGCGTTCCTGGGGTGCCGTCGGGTGAGAGCCACACACACGGAAAACAGAAATACATGTGTTTTGTAAGAAGTCAAGTAAATAAATACAAAGAATCTGACATTAAAACTGGGCAAAACCAAATCAAAATCTAGTTAGCAATTATCTGAAGGATTAATCAATATTTTTCCATTTTCTAGTGGAAAAGTAGGCCACATGTTGACTTGCAGACTCGTGTTGTTTTGTTTGCTCTGCTTTGGTTGGTTTTCGACTTCCCTAATTTTTTTATGCTTTACAATGATTTCATGGAGAGAGAGAAATCTTTGATTTTCCAACATTAAGCTCCTTTCATCTGGCTCTTGAATGGGTGGCCAAAGCCAGGTGTCAACTCAACAAAAATAGAGTTTATGAGTCAAAGTATTTGGACAAGAGGCCCAGAAAGAACAGAGTTCAGGCTTGAGAAGAATGTTCAAGAAATCACAGACTTCAGAGCCACAGCCGCAGCAATGACTGAGTCCAGCTGGAGCTAGGACCCAGGGGTCCCTGTTTACCTGCAGGTGACAGACACTGTCCTCTAAGGCAGTTTGTCACTCGGCACAATTGAAAAGTCTCAGACAATTCTGGCTCTGCTTGGCTAGATCTACCTGCCCAGACTCTGATGCTGAGCCACCAGTGTCTCCTTAGGTCCTCCTCAGCCTTTTGGGGTGTGGCCTGCTTCTCACGGCCTGGGCTCCCCGAGCCCGCAGCAGCAAAGCAGCGACCACCGCCCCTCTGGATGCCCACCGTGTCTCTGCCCTCTCCCGTGGAGCTGAGCTCCCCCAGCTCCTTCTTCCTGAGCGGACTGCTATGGCCCAGAGAGGAGAGACAGTGATGGGTGGTGCCCACCTTGGGACCCTTGGTTCTTCCCTGGAGGTGGGAGTGCAGCCAGCTCCTCCCAGACCTCAATGCAAAATCTGTGTTTCACCGCAGGAGAAAGAAAGGCCGTGTCAGTGCAAGCGGCCCTTCCTCAGTGTCTGTCGGCTCCCAACACTTCCGGGAGTTGCCGTTAAGGTTTGTATGATACTCTAGAATAGTAACGTGTTTTCATCTTCCCTCATTTTCCTCATTTCCCCTTTCTGCTCACCACTTTCCAAATTTGAGGAAGTGGAACACTGCACTGGGAAGACACTCCGGCTTGCTCAAAGGCAGAATGAAAGTCCTGGCAGGCAAGGGTGGCTGGGCACACACGAGCCTCCATAGAGCAGAGCACAGGGAGCTCCGCCCGCACCCTGGGGACAGCAGAGCTGCTGAGCCTGACAAGACAGACTGGGACAGGTCCCACGGCACCCCAGGCTCTCAACACCCCACCTCTTGAACCCATCTAAGATGTCGGACCCAAGAGGGCAAAAGTTAAATTTCCTGTAGGAAAAGTTAAGTTTCCTACAAACCATGTGGTAAGGAGCACACGGTCGGGTGTGGCGGCCGACTGACCCTGGCCAACTCACTCACAACACGCACACCTCAGCGTCCCCACCTGTAAAGTGGTGCTAACATCATTTCCTCCTTATGTGTGATGCCTTCCCCAGCCACCAAGTGAGCACTAACTATGTGTTGGGGTAATAAATGGCCAGGAGTTGCCATGACTCTTCAGGATCTCACTCCATCACCCAGGCTAGAGTGCCCTGGTGTCAGCCCAGCTCACAGCAACGTCAAACTCCTGAGCTCGGGCGATCCTCCTGCCTCAGCCTCCCAAGTAACTGGGATTACAGACACCTAGCTGGTTTTTCTGTTTTTAGTAGAGACAGGGTCTCACGCTTACTCAGGCTGGTACTGAACTCCTGAGCTCAAGCAATCCTCTTGACTCAGCCTCCCAGAGTGCTGGAATTACAGGCGCGAGCCACCACACCTGACCAGTTGCCATGACTCTTACTTAAGGAAGGGTGAAGATGGGGATTTATCTAAAACAAGAGTTTGACATCTAGACAGAACCTAAGAAGTCTTGTGGTGCAGTCCCACGAGGCTCAGTGTGGCCGCCTGAAGGAGCAGAGGACTTCAGAGAGCAGCCGTGAGCAGCACGAGCGGTTGAGCTGACGTCTGGTGTGTTTCCAAGAAGCAAACGCCACGCTGCAGCTGCACATCTCCCCTGCCCGTGGCTGGCACACGGCAGAGCTGTAGGAGTCCTTGCTTCTAGTACAAGGGCAAACGCAGCATGGATGTCTCTCCTGCTGGGTTTAGGATTAAATGACCAATGAATGGGCCAAGGAAGGACACATGGGCTGCTGGAGGCTCTGTCCTGTGTGATTCCTCGTAGATAAATGCAGCTGGGGCAGCTTGCCGGCTGCCTCTGGCCACCCCTGCCACTGCCGCCCAGGCAGACCACTCAGTGGAAACACAACTGCATTGTGGGAATGAGGCACGTGTGCAGAAGGGTGGGCAGGAGCAGAGGGGCCTGGGGTCCACCTGGGGGCTGCGACTTTCAGCCACACTGAGAAGGTTGAGCTCTAGGACTTCTGGGTTAGGGGGACGGGCATGCACCCTGGAGGCAGGAGCTGGGGGCACGGCCACCACAACTGGCAGGTAGGCCGCTGTGACAGGGGTGGAGATGGGAGCTCAGCTCCTCTGGTCCTGGGGTGCGCCCTGTGGGGCAGCAAAAACACCATTTCCAGTAGACCCCCTTTCTCCTCTCCCCAACCCAGGGAGTGTTTGTGCTGGGTGACGTGTTAAGGATCAGATTTTAGGCAAACTGCTTTCATCTTTGCTAAGTCGAATATCCACCTTCACCCAGGAAATATCCACAGCTTGTGAATACAGGATGCGTTAGAACACACCCTAGCCTTGGGCAGCCCCATGGCTGACAGGGACACCAAAATGCTCAGAAGCAAATGGCCACATCTCTTTAGACATGAAACTTTCACTGGCTCTGGGATCAGAGAATCAAGAAATGAAAATTATTCTAAGACTTTCTTAGCCGGAAATAAGAGATTTTAGGGAGAGTCGTCTCTGCTATTTCTTCTTGATTGAAGGATTAAAAGAAAAGGGGGATCGCTTCTCGGCCTTTTGGCTAAGATCAAGTGCAAAGGAAAAGGGGGGGAAAGTCATGAATTGGTATAATCCAGAAGGGAGCCTTGGAGATGGAAGAACTTCAGCAGAGTCTCCAAAACAGCTGGAATAGGGAGGGAGCCACAGGACACCTAGGATCTGTTCTTAAAGATAAGAAAACTTAACTTTTGCTTATTACTGAGAAAATGCTACTGTGTGAGTAGAGGGATGATGCCCTAGTAGTCTTGATCACGGAATGTGTTAGAGAGAAAACGTCTTCCTTTGGAACCTTGGAGGTAAACAGCCCGTTGCCTCTCAGAGAATATAGATGTCTCTGCAAGGAGCAAGGGTCCAAATCATGATCAGTTATCAAACTGATCAGATGTCTGTGAAGGAAAGTTCATCTCTAGAGGCCTTTAAAAATCAGTGTTCACATTTTCTGAGCAAGTGACAGAGAGCCCTCGCTGGGGGAGGGGGTGTTTTCTAGTCCTGAAGACTGCGTCCTGCAGAAAAGGGTCACTTCAGCATCCTTGGCGCAGGTGCACAGAGGCACACAGCGATCTCGTCAAACCTCATTTACCCTCCAGGCCCCGTCCTTGGGTGTTTTCTGTTTCTTCTTTACCTTAAGTGCTAGCCCTGACCGAAGGCATTGATCTCACAACCCACTAATGGTCCACAGTCCACAGTTTTAACAGCAGCACTGCAGAGGACATGGGAGGAAGGTGCTGGCTGTCCTGGCAGGAGAGAGGCTGGCTGGATGCTGCGGCAGGCTCATCTCACATCCTGCTGACTCCAGCCACCAGGCTGACACTGGGCCGGCAGAAGAGGGCATGAGTAAGAAACAGTAGCATGGCTCTCCACCCCTCTGCACTCCTGAGCAACCCCGTCCCCACTCCCTGTGTGTCCGGCTGCAGGTGACAGACGGCGTGTCCCCCTGTGACCACCTGGGCACCTCTGCAGCTGAAAGTCTGGGCTTGTGCCCTGTGGGAGTGCTGCATACACAGCCCCCACCTCGATGTGCTGGAGGGTGGGGGAACTACAAAGCCACTGGGCTGGGTGTGGAGGATGGCAGGGACAGGGACAGTGTGAGCAGCAGAAGGCCAGGCTGCGAGGGATGTCAGAACAGTGGGAGGGACCACCACAGCCTTCTGGCCGGTGCCTGGTTCACTGAAGGTTCTCCACAGATCCCTGGTGGACAGAAGGACCGACCAACGGACAAAAGGCTGGTGGGTGTGAGCAAGGTTCTCTGGGCTCCCTCGCTCAGGACTCAGGCGTGGGTAGGCCCCTTGCCTGGCCCGGCTCGCACGGTGCCCTTCGCCCACGGCCCCTGGGGTGCTTCCTGTGCTCTGCTGCCTTTGAAGCGGGTGGGGAGCCCTGCAGCCCCACGGGCACCTCTTCAAAGAGCCTGGCACGGGGATTCCCCGCCCGCGCAGCCCAGGGCCCAGCCTGATGGGAAACTCCAGAACTGGATGGGGAGCTGCAGCCCGGAGAGGTAGAAGTTCTGGGTAGTGTCGGGCTCCTTGGGCTGCCATCTGCCCCCCAGAGGAGGGGTCCTCCTGGGGACCCCAGGGGAAAGTCCACAGAACTCCCCATCCTGGGGGGAGTAGATGCCCAGTAAGAGCCTCTCCCTCCCTCCCTTTCCTGCTTCCTGCTTTCCTTCCTTCCTGCGATGGTGGTCACCTTCCCGGGAACCCTCACCCTGGCCTCTAGAGACATCCTCTCCAGCTCTCTGGCTGTGGCCATCTCCCCACAGGCAGGAATGTCTTAGCACCTCCCAGACACCCTGGGTGACCTCATGTGCTGTGTCTGCGTTTGCTTTCCGAGGACCTGCAGGTGCCAGGCGTGAGTCCTGGTATAGTGTCTTGTCCTGAGTCACTTGGCCTCAGCTCATGGCTCTGGAGCCACCACTGGGCCCTCTCCAATCTGGGGTAGGTGACATTCAGAAACTGTCACCTGCGAGGAGTACCTGCCCCAAGGTACACACCTGCCCACGGCCCCTGCATGCAGTTGTGGGTGGACCCCGCCCCTTTTGCTGTGTATTGTGAACCCAGCTCACTGTCCCTATGGACTCTCCATCCCTGTGGGCCAGCATGCTGGGCCGAGCCCAGCAGGGGAGCCCAGCTGCTAGCCCCAAGAGCCGAGGGCAGAGGCCAGGGGTGGGCTTGAGGGTGCCAGGTGGGCTGGCTGGGCAGGGGGTCCCTTCAGCCAGTGCAGACCTTGTCTGCAGTGCAGTGCTGACACCTATGAGTCTTTTGGACTAGGAAGGCTGGTTTTACCTCTGGGCGGCTGCTACGGGGCCCCATGGATCCAGCCCTCACACGGCTTTTCTCCAGACCTCGGGTGTGATTTAGCACTTTCTTCCCTCAGCCACAGGCTGCTCCCAGACCACCCTGAGCCTTAGTGAGACAAGTGTCTCCTCTCCGAGGGCAGGAGGGCCATACCTGGCCTGGGGCTGACACTGTGGGTCAGACCCAAGGTAGGGTGGGCAAGGAGCCCATACCTGTCTCATCTCCTGGCCCTTCTGGGATTTCTTTCTCTTGTTAAAACCGAATTTCAGAGCAGCCTATTGAAGGACTCTACCTGCAATGCAGTGGACCCCTCTTCAAAAAGCAGAAGGATTAACGGTGAGAGGTGTGGGTCCAGTTTCAGTCTTCTACAGGTTGCCAGCCAGTTCACCCGGCACCATATTAATGTACACAGCTATGATTTAATAATTTAAAAAAAAAAAAAAAAAGAAAAAAAGCAGAAGGAGCAGAGAAGGCCTCTCACCCTGGAGGGCACGGGGCTGGTATGCACTCCTTGGTGGGAATTGGGGGCTTTCCTCCTGGCCCAGGGACTGATGCAAGGAAAAAGCTGAAGGGAAAATCCTTGTAAGAGGCAGCATGGTGGGCAGGAGCCTGACACAGGAATCTCTGGTGGCAACAGGCCCAGAACTGACCAGGCATTTGATAGCCCAGTCTGCCGCCAGGGTCTTCCCTCCTGCCCGTCTGCAGCATGTAGAATTCAGCATCTGCACTGCCCACTGAGGCCCTCCCAGCCCTCGGGACACTCCCTTTGCTCCCAAGCAAGCATTCTGGAGGCATCCCCCAAGCCAGCACCAGCCGGTGCCTACCATGGGTCTGCAGGGACCATCACCCCAATTTATGAATAAGGAGACTGAGGCAAGCAGGAAGCAGCAGAGCTGGGGGCCCCACCCAGCCCTGCCTCTGGCTTCTGAGCACTGCCCTAGGGCCAGCTCCCCAACACTCTACCTCACTCACACCAAGGATGAGCAGAGCCGGCGTCTTGCAAAACCAGAGTGACCCCGCATCCAGCAATGCAGCACTTTCCTCCCTAAGCATGTCTGGTACTTCTTCCATGGTGCCCTAAATGTCTGAGTGTATCAGAAGAGTAGATTGTAATTCCCCAGGATAATGAAATATTATGTAACCACAGGGAGCAGTGTCCACTGATAAATTAGTTGTTAGAGGTTTTAAAAAATCTCTAACTCTCGTGCTGGGAAGGATGGAGAGAGGGGGCCACCCTCAGAAACTACCCCTAGAAGTGTAAATCTGAAGTCACCGAGAATACACAGAAAGTAGTTCATTTATTCACAGACAACAGCTCAGAAATGCCTCTTCCAGACAGGTATCCACGGGTCCTAAAGAAAGAGTTTAGGACCAGAATGGAGACATCAACTCCTCAATGTTCTACAAGAGGCAATCGGGCCAGAAAATTATCACAGAGAGTGAAATGCTGAGACAGCATCGCAGAACACGGACACTTGGTAACGTGAGAAATGCACATGAGGAACCTGGATTACAGAGCAGTCGTGCGGGTGAAACTCCCACCTGAGCAGCATGGAGGAGAGACAGCAGAGGTCAATCCTGACTCATGGATTACAGCTTGGTTTTAGTTTCTTCTTTTTTGATTGTTTTGATTTTAACTTCCTGAACTGTTTTGCAGCTACGTAAGATGCACAAAAGGCATTTTACATACTTTTTAAAATAAATATGGTCTCAACGGCGTGGCAGACACCTTCCGCCAGGCACACAAATAACACGGAGAAAGTGAACTCGGCCCACGCACGGTGCTGGGTGGTGCAAACTCACGTGCATGTTCAATACCCACATGAACAGAGTTATCAGAAGGTCATATTTTAAAATATTAATGGTAATTTTCTTGGATGCTGGATGTTTGTTTTTATCTTTCCATCTTCCTATAATTTGTAAAAGTCCTGCAAGGAGTATCTGTTGCTATTAAAATGAGCAATCATCTTTTTCCTTTTATATTGTGGTAAAATACACAGCATGTAACATAAAATCGACCTTGTTAGCTGTTTTTAAATGTGCATTATAGGTATATTCACGTCATGGTGTTGCCGTCATGACCAGTCATCTCTGGAAATCCTTCATCACCGCAAACTGGAAGTCTCTGCCCACTAAGCCCCTCCCCTGCATTCTCCACCCGCCGGTCGGCCACCATCCGTCCTCTTTCTGCCTGTGAAGCTGACAAACCTCAGATAAGCACAATCACACACACTTGTCCTTTGAGGCCTAGCTTTTTTTACTCAGCGTGATGTCCTCCAGGCCCATCTGTGTTGTGGCAGGTGTCACAGTTTCTTTTAAAATGTTCTTTTATATATATATATATTAAAAAAAAATTATAAGGAGGAGTCTTGCTGTGTTGTCCAGGCTGGTCTTAAACTCCTGGCCTTAAATGGCCCTGCCTCAGCCTCCCAAAGTGCTGGGATTTCAGGTATGAGGCACTACACCCCACCTGAGCTTCCTCCCTTTGTAAGGCTGAACAGCACCCCACTGTGTGTGTGTCCCCAGTCTGTCCACCCGACTCACATACGGACATGAACTTGGGTTGCAGCTTGGATGCTGCTATGAATGTGGATTTGCAAATATCCCTTCATGACCCTACTTCTGTGTCTTCTGGTCCCAGCAGTGCTTCTGTGTTTAATTTTTTAGGCAAGACCATGATGTTCCCACAGCAGCTGCACTTGCATCCCCACTGACAGTGTCTGACGTGTCTATTTCCCCGTGGGCCTTGTCCATGCTTGCCACCTTCTGGGTTTTGACAGTAGCCGCCCTAACGGGTGTGAGGGCATGTGCATCATGGTGGTTCCCGTTTGCCATTCTCTGGTGACTGGGGATGTAGAGTGTCCTTTCATCCTTCCAGTGCTTACTGGCCATTTGTATCTCTTTTTTGGAGAAATGCCTACGTCCACTTTGTAATCACGCTATTTGTTTTTGTTGCTATTGTTGAGTTCCAAGCTCTTTGTGAATTCTGGATATTACCCCTCACCAGATATATGATCTGCAAATATTTTTTTCCCATTGCATGGGTCTGGTTTATCCGGGTTTGTTGTTGTCGTTGCTGCTGCTGCTGTACTTTTGGTGTGATATCCAAGAAATTGCCACCATACCCAGTGTCATGAAGCTTCCCTCTGCTTTCCTCAGATCGTTTCACAGATTTGAGCATCTGCACTTTGTCCTTGGTCCAGTTATTCCTTAACACACACACACACACACACACACACACACACACACCCCGCCTTCCTTCATTCCTCTCTGTACAAATACTTAGGAGCAAAAATGGGCTGATTTGCCAATATTTCTGGCCTTCAGGACAAAGCAGCAGGTGTGACTGACTGGTCTGGACAGAGTCATGGGTGTCAGACCATGGCAGGGGTCCTGTGTCCTTCCCTCACCCACTGCCCCACACCTCCGGACAGCAGGAGAGGAACCTGCCATCTCTGCCATCCCCACACTTCCATGTTGGGCTTCTCCTTAGCTGTAGACACATCATGCTTCAGAAGGAGTAGAAAATACTAGTCGGAAAGATGAATTCTTACAACTTAACCAGGAAAAATAATAAATATTAAGTTGTAACTCATGTTAAAACCAGGACATGATATTAATTAATTAATATTAGGTTCAATTGGAACCTTAATTAATATTAGGTTCAATTGGTGTTACAACCTTACCAGGAAAGTGAGGACACCCTGTAGGAGCCCCATGACCCTGAGCGCCAACTTGCCACTGGTGAGCAGCCCGCTGGTGAGTGCAGGAGAGTCCAGAGAGGAGGCCCAGCTGGGTTCTTTCCTGCCCTCCTATCGGGAGCTGAGAGCCAAGGACAGACCATCCACCTTCTCCCACTCTCAGATCCTGTTCAGTTAAACCTCACAAATCAGATGGCAATATCCTTGATCCACCCACCTGCTCACCCAGCGGCACAGCACGTGTCGGTCATGCACCTGCCGTGCACAAAGTGATCTGAGATTTCAGAGGAGAACAAGGCAATCAAAGACAAATCAAAGATTAAAGAAAAGCAATAATGTGTCAGAAATAGGCATTTGAGGTTATTTGAAGAGTGTCACGAAACACTATGACACGAGGCAGAGGAACAAGGCGATGGGGGCGGCAGTCCGGTGGAGGTGCATCAAGGGAGGCTCCTCCAGGGAGGAGATCCCTGAATGCTGAGAAGTCAACCTCGCCAACAGCCGGACGTCAGCCCTGCAGATCGGGCACAGAGGTCCATTCTCTCTCTGAGTGCCCCGAGGCCGCTATGCCCTCAGGTAGCACATGTGCTGTTGCTGAGAAGTGGCCGCTCAGCCAGGGTTTTACAGACTCCTGTCCCGTGGGGCACTGCCAGCCACATGGCTCAGAAGTGGTTGCACCTTCCAAGCTCTCACCTCAGTCTCAGAGAGGCCGAGGTTGTGGGACCCTAGGAACGGGGGAGCCCCCCAAGGGAAGGCCTAGCAGCTCCCTGAACACAGCAAGCCCAGCTCCCCACACCAGGGACACCTGTTTTACACTCTTGCACAAGCAATAAATAAATTCCTATAGGGGCTTCGAGGTTGGTGGTCTTTCCAGTAGCTATTAATGTGATCCTGACCAGGAGGGAAGGTCAGCCAGCACCATCACACCAGTCGGGGACTGTTCCCAGCACTGGAGGAGAGTGTTCCAGACTTCAGTTCTCAGGACCATTAGGAACAAAAAAGCAAAAGGATGGGTCCAACCCTGGGTGGCTGGAAGCACGGCTGGAACTAATAGCCAGTAAAACTATTAGGCTGGAAATGAGAGTGAGGAGAGATAAATCAGGCGCTAATTATGGGCTGTTCCAGAGGGTGGGGGCGGGGCCTGGCTGGTGGCAGAGCCTGCCTGGCCCGGCACCTTCACGGCCGCCCCTCAGTCATCCCCCAGATCTCGGCTCCCCGCACGATGCTATTATCTTAATTAGGAATAGAGGGCCTGGAGTTTCATTGAAATATAAATGAGTATGTCCCACCTAATTATTAAATGCAAGAACAGTTCAACCATTTTCTCAAAACTGTTAATACTCAGAGGAAGACAGGGCTGCCGCTTCTTATTAATTCTGACTTCATTGCTTAAATTGAAGCCAAGTACCTGGGCAAGGAGAGAGCGTCGTTAATTCTAAGCAGGCTGTGAGAGTCACTGAGCCCCTTCCCGCACATCCCAGATAGAGACTAAATGAGAATAAAATGACCTTTACTTGACAATCTGGACTTTTTCAGTTTAATATCCATCCTATTAATAAGAATAATAAAAAGAATATTAAGAATAACAGATTCCATTTATTATTTCCTCTGGGTAAATTGCCACGCCAAGCATTTTACGTGTGTTATTTATCTAATGCTCAGCAACACCAGGAGATGATTTTATTATCTACATTTTGTCCATGAGAAACCTAAGACTTCAAGGGCTTGAAGAACTTGGTCAAGAAGCAAGAATGGAACAGATGTCTGTGGGACCCCAAATTCTGTGCTGTTAGCCGCTGCACCCCGATGTCCTCCACCGTGCCCACAGAGGTTTTCTCTGTGGCGTTCTGAGGGCCTTTACTAAGTGAGCACTTGCTCTGGGTGTGTGAGCGGGGTGTGCCCTCGTCACAGGTGCGTTGGACTAACCACCCAGAGATTCTCGTGGTGACGCACTCTGTGCTGCCCAACACAGAGGACGGGGGAGGAGCCCAGTGGAGCGATAAGCATTCAGCCTTCTCAGACCTCTGGTCACTGCACCCGACACCCTAAACTGAAGAGAATCCAGAGAGCAGCTCAGCATGGGAGCCTCTGGCTGGGGCCCTCCCGGGAGCAGTTTGCTGGGGTCTCCGGCTCAGCGCTGCCTCTTCCAGGTGACATGACTCGGTTCAGTTAGTTGACCCCTTCTGTACCTTCAAAGCATGCACAATAATGTGACCCCTCTGCGGGTGGGTGTGGGAGCTTTTAGAGCTGGTTTAGGCCGGGGCTTGGAACACCCGTTTGCCGCTCCGGGTCTGTGACCTTCTAGCACCTGTTTCTGGTGCTCAACTTCCCTGTGGAAGTTGTTTCACTTATGTTCACTCCTGGTTTTTCCTGTCCTTTCTGCCCAAAGACATGGACCTTCAAGCCAACTGAGCTGGTCATAGGAGGCTGGACTCCCCTCACTGCCTAACCACCTGCTGGCCTCCTGGCCACACACCCCCTGAAGTGCAGAGAGTGAGATGACACCTTGCATGCCTGGCCTGGGCATAGCTTTCTGATGGTCTCCAAACCTGGCCAGGAGAGCAGGGGCCGGAGTTTGGGCCCGCATCTGTGCACAGGCACTGGGCTTGCCCAGGTGGGCATGACAGCTCTCCACACCTCACCACGGGTCCTCTCCGCAGGCTGCAGCAGCCCTCAGAGGGAGGCAATTTCCTCTACCAGACCAGGGGTGTGGAGGCAACCTCCTGTCCACTTGCTCCAGGCGGGTAGAAGCACTGAGGGGTCGGTGAACAGAGTGTGGCCCTGTGCAGCTGGCGTGGCCTTGGGCCTGTTCTCACACTTCATACCTGCAGTGAATGGTTCTGTTTCACTCAGGGATCGGGCTGTCTTTGATAAGCTAGCTCGAGGGACAATTGTGGGAACAGTGCCAGAAATCAGGCTGTACATCATGAGATAAATGTGGTCCCTTCAGATGACAGTAATTGTTCCCACTCTCCCACCTTCCAGCAGAAAAAAACTTCCCCAAATGTGCAATTGTCAGAAATGAATGCTTTGGGGAAAATGTGCTCGTTTAGCTTAGAGCCACAGGAGCCCAGTGGTGTGCAGGCCTGGGGTAAGGCTTTCTGTGAGCAGGGTGGTTCTTCTCAAAAGACATAGTGAGACGAAGGCCATCTCAGAGGCTCTGGACCCTCCGCCCCAGCCTGCGCCCTCTTGTGCTCCAGGCTCGCAAGCAGTGAGGGATGAGAGGACTCCGCTGCCTAGAGGCCTTTCCAGCAGCACCGCTCTCAACAGCCCTCTGTTCCACACACTCTGTGCTCAATAAAGCACAACAGAAATGCTTCTTTCATTCTTGGGCTGCTTCCACAACTTAGCAATTATGAATTGGGCTGTAATAAACATTCTGTACAAATATCTTTGTTATAATGTGATTTTTGGTCTTCTGGGTATATACCTAGTATCGGAATTATCGGATCGAATGGCAGGTCTATTTTTAGATCTCTAAGTGTTCTCCAAACGTCTTTCCAAAAGGACCCTGTTAGTTTGCATTCCCACCAGAAATGTAGAAGTGAAATTGTGGTATAGGTACACCATGGAATATTATGCAGCCTTAAAGAAAGATGGAGACTTTACCTCTTTCATGTTTACATGGATGGAACTGGGAAATATTCTTCTTAGTAAAGTATCTCAAGAATGGAAGAAAAAGTATCCAATGTATTCAGCCCTACTATGAAACTAATTTATAGCTTTCATATGAAACCTATTATCCTATTACAGCACAAGAATATGGGGAAAGGGGCTAGGGAGGGGCGGGGAAGGGAAAGGATGGGGGGAGGAAGGATAATTGGTGGGACCACACCTACGGTGCATCTTAGAAGGGTACAGGTGAAACTTACTAAATGCAGAATATAAATGTCTGAACACAATAACTAGGAAAATGCCATGAAGGCTGTATTAAACAGTTTGATGAAAATATTTCAAATTGTATATAAAACCAGCACATTGTACCCCATGATTGCATTAATGTACACAGCTATGATTAAATAAATAAATAAATAAATAAATAAATAATACTTATTACAGTGCAAAACAAGATCAAAACACTCCAAGAAGATCTAGAAAAGAGAAGAAAAGAAATTTTAGAAAATCCCCTGTGGACGGGCCTACATGGTTTTTACCCTACCTTCTTCCCCTGCTACCCTTATTTACCCTTCACCTTTGGGCCCTGTATCCTTAAAAAAGGTTAAAGGCAGTTAAATCAGGTCGAGGTCCAATATCACCGGCTCATTAACCAAGAATCTAACTATTATTCTTCACCGCCCTCCATAGCACCAATG